>JAEIIH010032108.1:0-11989 GCA_018904745.1 Drosophila orosa
AATTATAACTTTGCCAGTTTTCAACATTAAATTTAAGATATGGCAATTTTAGATTATTCTGGAATTATTCTTGAACGTTAAATATAGAGGAAAATGCAATACTGTGAATGTAGATCTAACTAACTGTAAAACTGTAAATTTAATATTTGTATGAATGTATTGGTGAATGTTATAAAAGTTGGCATTACAATTTTAAAATGTTTTGAATTTCATCAACGTTTTTTATTATTTCCTCCTAGTGTTCAATTTCAAACTTCGGTGTACCGAAGTTAAGTTTCTTTCTTGTTTTAAACTGAAATAGATACAAATTTATGAAAGCAAGGACCCCCGATTATAAGGAGAACCGACTCCCGTAATTAGCAGTTGACTGCGCAATAAACCCCCTGCTTATTGTCCCTTATCCTGAAACACAAAGCCAATGAAATTAACTAAAAATCAGTCAAGAGCATGAATGGCAGCGTTTTATCTGGTCGCTTGTCTTTCGACCATTATCTTTGCGCTTTGTGCGGCGGAAGAGGAAGCGCGTTTGATGATAATGATAATCATAATAATAATAATAATGCCAACACTTGGCCATTGTTTTAGACCAAAAAGCAAAAGCAGCAGCAGCAGCAGCAACAAGATGACACTTTAATAGCACAAATGCGGAACTAAACAAAACCAAAATCAGGGGAAAAATGGGTGTGGAAGGCGACTCCCGCCAGCTGTCATAATGAAACTGTCAAGGACAATGGGGGGGCAAACGGAAATACAAAGTGTACGTGTGCCCCACTGGAAAGCACCACCCCCTCTCCCTAAGCCACCCAGTTTGCCGCCATCCGCCGCCACTTTCCGGTTTTCGGCGATAAAAGCGACAAACGAAATTCTGTCTGACGGGCAGAGGCCATTTATAAGAGCATCAGTTACAATAACACTGCAGGACGGCCATGGGCGGTGAGACTGGAGACTGGAGACTGGAATGGGAGTGGCGCTCACAATAGCCGGGGCCATTGTCATAAATTAAAAATGAGGAAGTGTATGAAAATAAACAAAAAGCCCAACGGCCCGACCAGCAAGCCGCAGCGGAAATACAAAAAGCGTTGATAAATAAATTTCTAACAAACCCAGAGAAATGGCGAAATCTTAAAAGCGTAAACTCAAACTGTAAAAGCCAAGAAGTGACAAAATACCATTGGCATTAGTCAGGTCAAGAGTTGGCTATCAGACTGAAAAATCTTGGATGGATTTTAAACTTCTTAATAGCTTAAACAATTGTTCTAAAATTGTACATTTAAAATATATTACATCCCAATAATAGAGTATACAAACCAAATAAACAAGCAGTTCAAATGTAAAGAATAATATCATTTCCTTACCTAAACTGTTTCCATGGTATTTACAGACTGGAGCTATTTTCCGTTGAAAAAAATGTAAATACAAGTACATAATTACACAGGCCAATATCGGATTCCTTAAATTAAAGCTCTGCCAGTTCAGGGCGATAAGAGAATTCAACGCGTGCCACATATTTCGCAGGAAGCACTTTATGTGTCGCAGCACTCACCCACTTGCCCCACTTCCCCTCGCATCCCCGTTCCCGGTCAATTCCTTACGTGCCACTGCAACAGCAGCAACATCGCACCAACAACCAAAAGGCTCTGGGGCGCAGTGGCCAACAGCAAGGTCCAAAGCCGCAGCGGCTTTGATGGAATTTACGAAAATACTGCACGAGCACGAGCACGAGTCTAGTCCCAACAAACAAGTACATTTTGTAAAGCAAGTCGACTTGGAGATGCTCTTAAAAGGAAAATAATTAAATAGAATTTAAAGCAATGCCTTTAATTGAAAACCTGTGGTCGAGTTTGGCTTGAAACAGGCTAGTTTTATGGGAGAGAAACTTGGTCTCTTTTAAAAAGTCCTAAGCCCTAATTAACTAAAAGTTTTAAAAGGCTGGAATTTATTGATTCTTGTGTAGCAAGCCCCAAAAGTTTTTCCTAGAAATTTTAATTTAGAGCCACAATTTATTCATTTGATAAACTCCCTCTCAGTCCCTAGGTAAACGCTTTAATACCCCGCAGCTCAGATAAGCCAGACCGCTTTAAGAGGAGCAGCTATATAGGGTTGGATCCCGCACTTTCCCCTCCGCCATGTCCATTCGACGACAGTTTCCGCTCTGCTTTTAAACCCCAACCGTTTTGGACATATCCCAACGTTTTATTTTATATTATATACAACATTTTTGCTTCTATTTTTTGTGGCTTATTTGGCTCGCACGACACGTCCAGTTTTAGTTTTCGGCTTGGCTGCAGACTCTCGTTGGGCTTTATTTCTGGCTTTCGGCATTTGTTTAAATTAAAGATTATGCACAAGTGAAAAAGTGGCAGGGCGGGCGGTCTATTTGAAATTTAAATAAGCGAACAAAGCACGACCTTGGGCCACGTGGCGTATGATGGATTTGGGACCCGGTGACGTCAATGCGAGAAAAATGTTTCGTTCCTTTCGTCCTTTCATTCAGCTCTCTCTCGTCGTGTAAACAAGCAAATTACTTTCAATTGCACCAAGTACAATGGGCACAATAACTGTAATCGTAATAAGCCACTTAGCACTCGGTCTCTGCACTCGCCCGGCCTTTGCATGTATATTTATAATTCAGACTCATATTGTTAATTCTTCGGGCACCCCTTTAGTCCCCCCCGGCGAGGGCAGCTGCCATAAAAGCATCATAAACATTTTACAGCAGTTGCTGCAGTTGCTGCAGGAAACGGAAACGGTGCCGCCCCCGTCCCGTCACCGTTCGCGTTCCCTGGTCGCACCCCCGTAATTGCAGCCAGCCATTTCGCATTTCACATTTTGGCCTAGTCCCGGAAAGCGGGAAAAGCGGGTTGCTGGGAATTAGGATGGCTTTATCGTTGGTGGAAAAACGGGTTTTTTTAAGCTTTTAAGCTGGCTATTTTATTTATACCACCAAGCGTTTGGAGTGTCAAAAATCGAAGCGGTCTTATGTCTTTACTTGTTTCTATTTAGTTTCTATTGAGTAAGTCCTTTCATAAAGCAAGGAAAACATAAGATATTATTTCCATTAAAAAAATAATAATTCCTTTTGAAAACTAATTTCATTTGTTTTTATTTGTTACGGTGCGGATAAAGGATGTTCCAATCTCTTAAGCTTTGTTTGTCAATTCCTAAGACTTGTATTTAAAAACTGGAATTCAATGAGTGTTTTGAAAGGATTAAAAAAATGTTAAGGCTGTGCGCATTGTAAACAAAATTTAATCGAAGCACAATAATGTTTTCTACTAGTCTTTTTAAATCGGGTTTTAAATAATTTAATTGAGTAAGGATTATTGTGGCGCCGTTGAATTTGGACAGAAAATAAAGCTAAACTTTTCAAATAAAAATTAAAAACACAATTTAAATTGAATTGAATGATTAGTATCCATTTAGTTTTAACACAACCCGCACGAAATACAATTTTTTAAAGCTAATCATTGACTGACAAGTAGGTTTGAATAATATTGAATAATTACCAAAAAGCCGACAAGACCTAGGTCAGTGAGGTACCTAGAATATTCCCTGCTTGGCCAATTCCATCACAGCACAACATAAACTTTCCTGTGTTGTTTTCCACAACTTGTGATTGCCCAAATTCCCCCGCATCCAAACTTGTATAACGACCCTCGCGGCTCGCATTGTTCAACTGCTTGTTGGCCTCAGGTGTAAATTACAAATCTGAGCGGCGCATAATGAATGAAGGAGGCCCACGGAGTCCATGGAGCGGAAGAGGAGGCGACTAAATGAAATGAAATCGCAGTGAAAACGCTTTCATTAAACATGCCAGAACGGGAGGTGCAAAAGTTTTCCCCCCGCGCCGAGACAAAGGCGGCTAGGCTGGGCTGGGCTGGTCTGGGAAAAGCGGGAAAGCGCGACAAACTGCGGCCAAGTTGATTAGAAAGCCGAACGCAAAGTCTCGCCTGGGACTGGCAGGCAGCCTAATGAAAAACTTGGAAATTTACGGTCAACGAGTTGTCAAAGCGGCACCAGCAGAGTGTGGAAATGGGGGAAAATCGGGGGCAAATGGGAAATGCTGCCCATAGTTTCAGAGACGCCAAGTCAAACAATTAAGCCCAGCCTTGTTCGAATGGGCCGAGGAGAGGGCCGAGGAGCCGGTAGGAGCGACAGGCGGTTTAAATAAATAATTGCCATCGAAATTAAGCAATGGGCAGTGCGGTGGACAGGGGCACCTGCGGATGGCCACTGGGAACACGGTTTCACTGAGGGAATTCGGCTCTGAGGACATTTCCTAAAAAAATAAGTATATAAAATATAATAATATTAAAAATTCTTTTGAAATACTCCATAACGAAGCAAAAAACTAAGTTTTATGCTTGATAACCAAAATTTTATTGAATTTATCAAGGCTTTTGCTCCCAGTGTGAGTGCTGTAATCTCGCGGGCCCAGGACAGTTGAGCAAAGGAGCGAAAATACGACGGCACTGGGGCCAAAAGCGGAAAAGGCGGGGCGGGGCAGAACGACAAGGACGACAAGGTAATGCACGGACACGGAAGCCAGGAGGCTGGGATGGGGACAGATAGCAGGAGTAATGACAGGAAGTCCCGATAAAGGAGACAAAGAAAACGCATGCATTAACACAGATAACAGGCCCTGGGAAAAGTCGACTCTCGGCGGCGTAGGGGTCAGCCTGGCAAAAAGTTCATTAGCGGCGATCAAGGGAGAGGGGCCGTTACGCTTTTCAGCTGGACCATGGCCAAAACTGGTCCCCACATGGCCCATAAAATGCTATGTAAAATTACCAACTCATTAATAATGCCAGCCCCCGACCCCCGAGCCCAACCAGGAAATGGTTTGCGGCCGATTCCGTCGAATAGAAAATATTAAATTGCAATATTGCCTCAATTTTAATAGAAGCCACAAAAACCTTTTAGGCCTCCGAAACCCCAAATGCGAATGACAAAAGTTATGCTAATGTGGCACATGTGAAAATAAAAAAAGAGATAAGGTCCGAAAGTTTAGCGATGAGATCGTGTTAATATTGATCCAACTATTTATATAAAATTTGTATCATTAAGTAGTTAAATTTTAGTGACCCTTATGAAGGCACTTCAAGACTTTGCTTCCCATTTTAGATACTCTTAATTTTCTTTTTCATATTTTTAACATCATTATATTTAGGCTTTAATTTCTTTTTTAGTTTCTTTTTCTATTTCCACTCAATTTCTACTGCCACACATATTCCAATGCAACTATTTAAATTTTCTAAAAATTGAGCCCAAACTAAAGTCCTTTCACAAACCGTCTCACGTGAAACCTGGGGTCAAAGGCTAATTGCCAGAACCTCGCCGTAGTTTTCGTGACAATCGCTCTGGTCACGTGCTCCTCGCTAGTTGGCACACGCAGAAAAATGGGGATGGGATTCTGTGCCGGCCATTTTGGCGACCCAATCTTGATGCTATCATCAATTGTCAAATAACCAACTGTGTGCGATTTGCGCACCAGCTGTGGCCAGAAGCGTTGAAGCATTCATGGCGCTGCAAATCAACGAATACGAAAAATGCACCCACACACCCAGAGCCAGCTACACTGAGAAAAAATAGGAGGATTTATTTTTTAATATTTTATTATTCGAGCTTCCTTATTTTTGTAACTTTGACGAACTTGAAGTATTTATCTTACCTAAACCTAATGAGGAAGAGTAACTTTGTTTGAAATTGAATTTCTAGGACCTTGAATAAGTATTATTCGTAATAACAAAAAAATATTAATAACGTACTCAATTAAATTCAAGATCTAGATATAACTTTAAATAACAGTTTCTGGAACTTTAAACCACACAACATATAATTTTCTAAATAATATTTAATTGTGACGAGCAACTTAAATCGGAATTGTCTTATCCTTGTTGCTTTTTTCGACCAGCGATTCCTTCTTTTACAAAAACAAATCCTTATATATATATATATATAAAGTTTATATTAATACTATAATACAATACAAATGCATAATAACACATACTAAGTTGCATATAACAGTTTTTATATTTTTCCAAGTTCAAGAGTAAACATTTTTACAAGTTTTTGTGCAGTGCACACCTACGCACATGGGGATTTCCCCTGAACAACTCACTTTGTGGGTTATTTGTTTTGGTCATACGCTCATTTCGTTTCTGCTGGGGAAAATCGAATGCAAGACAGACCCAAACGCCCAGGAAAAGCAAAACAGAAAAAGGAAAATATGGGGAAAAGAGCAAAAAGGGAAAAGCTGAAAAGCAGAAAAGGTTCGACTAAACGATTCAGGGATTCAAGCACAAAAATCAAGAGCAGCGGCAGAGTAAACAAACGAAAGGGGAACCGCAAATGTACAACGGGCAACAAGCACCCGAAATCGAATCCCCCTCCATTGTGTCCCAACTACTGGTCCAGGGTCCTGTTTGTGCTGCCAAAAAAAAAAAAAAAAAAAAAAAAAGATGGAAAAAGGAATAGGAACCGAAAACCCAACCCAAAACCAAAACTCAAACGACGAGCAACGAGCTGAGCAATCGTAAATCTTCTTATGTGCAGCAGCATTTTAACGATAATTTGCTTTATTGAAGCAGTTTAGATTTGGCCAGCAGAGCGTCCACCCCGAGTTCGGACCACAAGTCAAACGACAACTAGAGCGTACCCATGTGTCCAAGCTGGAACCCAGTGCTAGTTTCCCCTTTTTTCCCCGCCCTGGATTGCACTACGAAAAATATCTGTCGGTAACCTATCTGAAAAAAAATATTAATATTGAATTAATATTATTAATATAGAAACTAGATATTCATAATTCCTAACTAATTTGTATTCTGTTGGAAGAAGTGTCCTAAGTGCTATGATTTCTATATTTTCTTGCGTGTTAATTCCTTATTTTAACTAAATAACTATGAATATTTATCAGTAAAGTTTTGAACAGTGCACGTCTTGGCAATGGTTTGAATGTTTGAACCGTTTCCGTTTAAATGGTTTTTATAGCAAATTTATGTAGAGGAAAACACTTTTAAGGTTGACCAAAAGGACATACGCAGAAATCCATAAAAATAGCTCACCAAACACATGCGACCCGAAGCTAAATCGAATCGAATCGGTGCCTTTTGCCGTTCCCTTTCCCGTCCGTAGGTGTGAACAAAGATTTGCCACTTTTGCCGCTCGTTTGACCGGACCGGCGACTGGCGACTGGCTATTGGACTCTGGACTCTGGACCCTAGTAACCGGTTCTCCGGTCTCAATATGTGCCATGAATAATGGCCGGGCAAATTGCTCAGCAGCTTTCCGGCTAACTGGGTTGGATTGCAGCAAATTGGCCGGCTGGCTGCTGCAGTCAGACATCCTGTTAATGTTTTGCCGATCCCCCACACCCCATTGGCCGTGTCGTGTTGTAAAAATGTTACCACATCATTGGAAGTAATTACTGTGTCATTTGCCAATTGACTTTGGATTGGTATATGGCCGTCGTTGAGTTGTTGGCCTGACAGTTTAAGTAATTAGCTTTTAACTGTATCAAGTGTGTGTTAAATGTCCGAGGTTAGCTTCCGAGCTTTCCGATTTGATTGCCAAAGATTACCAAATGTGTCAGAGACAAGAAACTAATCTTGAAATGGCAAAGCATTTAAGCCCATGTCTAAGTGTAATGATTAGCATTCGATTGCATTTAATTCGAATATTTATAATAGGGTATAAAAGACAAAGGACAATGTGAATTATCAATTAGTTCCACAGCTTGCCGTCGATTATCTCCAGAACCATTCTCTGGCGAAAATACCCAATGGATTTCTGGCCGAAGTTGATAGTCGCGCCGCGCGTTATGTACTCGGCGAACATGCAGCTGAAGACGCCGCAGTCATAGCCATTGGTCTGTTGCGGCACATTCGGAACGCTCTCGATCTTGAAGCCGCTGGTATCGAACGGCAGCTGGCGTTTGTCCAGCGACTCCTGTTGCAGGTACGACTCCAGGGCGTCCAGCACGGGCTGGTTGGGCTCGTCCATCGAGTCGTAGTAGCGGATCGTCTTGTTGCGCATGTGGATGATGGCCATGCCCCAGTGTGCTTTCTCGTGGTGCACCGGCACCGGAATGATGTCCTTGGTGAACAAATCAACATTGCGCGTCCACCGGCTCACGCCTGCGTATCCACTCAGCCTCAGGCGCTGCAGAAAGTATGTGTTCATGGCATAGACGCTGGGCAGCTCGCCTACACGCTCCTTGGATCGCTCCATCAGAAGGTTCATATAAAAGTTGATCACCTTGTCGTTAAGCCAGTTCGTATCGACCACGGTGAGGATGTCGCAGCGCTTTAGGAGCAGATTAAACTTGAAAGTCAGTATTTCACAGGGCGAGCCCAGTAATATTTTGTCGTGTCGCTGCTCTTGGCTCTTCGTGAGCGGCATCAACTCTTCAACAGAGTCGGCGAGGTAGATGGGACATTTGGCGAACTGGAACTTGGAAATCTTCTCTAGCCTTGCCCGTTCATGGGCCCTGCGTCCGCTGGTCAAGTGTTCAATTCTGAAATACGTCAAAATTATAAGCCACCGGACACGGCGATAGGGTCTTTCCACTTACCGTCTTATGACCTCACTGCATTTGTTATCCATATGTTCACGCTCTAGCGCTAGTTTCCGTCTAAGGTTTTCAATGAAACCATCCTTTAGGAAATCGGATGTGCTGAAAATTTTTTTCGATCGTATCCTCTCAGAAAAGTTTATGGAGTGACTGGCAGCAACTTCCTCATCCGAGCTGTCATCAATAACGATTACGTCGTTCAAACTCAAATTTGTCGGCCAAGGCCACTGATTTAGTGATCCCTTCGGGATGGGCTGACCAATCATGACGCTTTCAGAAGAGCCCTGGTCCTCTGTGCGCCCAACATCTGCAGAAACGAGCTGTGGACGCATTTCCAACGAAGGGATAGTGGAAGAAGTACAATTCAGAGACGTGGGGCTGCGCGGCATCTGCGAAATTCTAAGGTCTGCAATATTGATGTCAAGCTCCTGTGTTATCGGATTGATTTCCACACGACGGTACTTGGCCAACGGGGGTTTTTCCTCAGAGCTGCGCGGCATCCGCAAAAGACTGAGGTCTATATTATGGATATATCTTGCAGATCGTTGGACTTCTGGTTCATTCGCGAACGCTGACATGTTGGCCTGCGATGGATTCGAATGGAACATAATGGGCTTTAGCTTGAATAGCGAAATTAGCGCTCCGTAACTTGGTTTTCGTTAATGACAAGAAGAAATAAAGAATTTGTAGTTTTGACATTTAGTACTAGAGAGACCGTATAGCACCTAAAAAAAACTACACTAGAAGAGCTTAGTCGAAGTAAAAATGTATAAAAATTCAGGGCACCAACAAGGTTGCCAAAGGAAGATAAATATACATTTCTTGACCCTTTCCCCTGCCGCTGCCTTATGGCCTTCCATTATTTAAATTATTATATTTATTACTGTTTTACATGAAGCCAAAAAGAGAATGTCAAGTGGATTTAACTTAACTTTTTAACTTAAGCTTACTTTTTATAATTTTTAGTAAGCTAATTGTTGGCTAATTATTGAAATAAGTGTGTGGCTAGAGTGCGTTAGCGAGCAAAACCTAATTCTTGAAAAGTGCGACAATCTTTAGGGATGTCACATATCTCACAACTTTAAATTTAAGTTTATTTATCATCTCGCTTTAAGAAAAACGGTAGTTATATTCCAAGAATTGTTCTCTAGATCCTATTTAATTTAATTCAGAGCTGTATTTACCAAAACTTCACACTCAAAAGCTCTGGAATTCTCGTTGTGAGCTGCTTTCACTGTTGACATTCCGTTCATAATAAAGAAATTTCCCGTATTTACCAGGGCGCCATATAAGAATGCCTGTGTAGTTAAATGTACATATATATTACATATAAATTTCCTCTCTCTTCTGAAGTTTCAGGCAAGTTTGTCGGTGGTTTGAATTATGTTAAGCATTCTGCCACAAGTAGGTAATTTTTTTCTCACAATTTCGTCCTTATATTCGTACGAGGACGGGTTAATGTTTACTGTGATTACTGAAGCAAATTGCCTTGCAGGTTTTCTAGTCCTGTATACTACAAATATATATATACATATATATTACACCTAAGTAATATATAACATAAAAACCCATTGCTTTTATTATTACAACGGCTTTGCTGGAAGTTTAAAAGCTGCCCTTGACTCCCCAGTCCAGGGCAGTCACTTTCCCGCATTGCCGTTGGGCTGCATTTGCCATAGTTCCTCTCGGCTGCTGTTTGTATCCCGGACTGCTTAAATTACACTTAAAAATATTCTAAATCATATAACTTTTCATTAGGTATTATCTAATATAAAATGTTTTAAGTTTTAATATCTCAGCATTAGGATCAGCGTTCACTTTAAGCCGTCTCAGAAGCAGGCTATATTCTTGGCATATTCCTTAGGAGTGCGGCTCAGGCTTGTTTCTCCGAGTGCACTTCCTGGTCTAAGCCTCGTCTGGTGGGCAGGAGGGCGTGCCTGGCATGTGACATTCGCCGGCATAAATGTCAACAACTGTTTGCTATTGTTGTTGTGCTGCTGGCGCTTGTTTGTGTGTGTTTTTGCCCTGTTGTTGTTGGTGTTGGCGTTGCTGGTGTTGTTGCACTTGCTGTGGGAAGTGTGACTGCGGCTTTGGCTGTCAACAATGGCTGATGCCAACAATGTGACCGTCATGCCATGGGCACTTCCCAGCGCCAAGACTTTGCCACCGAGAGCCACTCAAACTTGGGCAAACACACACTTGCTCTCAGGAGCAGTGGCTGCTGGGGCCCCCAGTCCCAGCATGTTGCGTATACGCCGCGTGGTAATTGTAATTATTCTCGCTATTCAGCCAGATTTGTTAGGCCATTAGGCAACAGGTTGGCATCCATATTAATGCCACCTCCGCCTTCGCTTCCTCCGTCCCCCAGCGGCACATCATATTCGGTGCTTGCTGCTCGCCCGGAAATTCCGGAATAATTAAATTCATTTATGCGAGACCCCCGAACGTAGCGCCAACTTTGGCCATAAAAACCCGAAAATAACCATAATAATGATAATAATATCAATAACAGCGAGGATTACTCGGCAATAGTTGAGTGCGCTTCATAAAAACCAGCTGTTAATGCTTTTCCATTTTCACATCAATGTATAGATAAACAAGGGAAAAAAATAATGCCAAAGAAAAAAGGAAAATATGAGAAATGTAGCGGGAACCAAAAAGGAATAGAAAGAATGGAAAATGTTTTCCGTCTGCGGCGCCATAAACTGCACATCAAGCCAATGTTAATGACCGCATAAAGAATTTAACCCTCCGTTTAACGAGCCATCTATTGCAAATTGATTCATAAGCAATTAGTTGATCGGAATATTTTTGGTTGTGTCTTAAGTGAGGGAAATCAATAGGAAATTTAAGGATTTTAAGAATATGTGGATATGTTTTAGCTGTTTTAATCATGTTTTTATAACAAAGAAGGCTTAAAGAAGTCTTTTTTTTATAAAAATCTGGCCAGTTGTACATTTTACATCATTTAAAATATTTAAAATAGGCCACGTTACAGTCATCAGGCTTAAATTGCTTATGTTGTCAGGGCTCACTCGATATGAATTTAAATATATATTATTTAGTCTGGATATAGCAATAAATCCCCAATACCCTACGTTTTTTTCTACTGCCTTATAGTGTCATTCCACTGGTACATATTTTCACATTCTGGAGGTATGTTCCATAATTTTTTTTTAAAAACAGGAAAGGAAGCTATTTTCGGTACACCGAAGTTTGTATACCCTTGCAGTTTGAAATTGAAAATCATCATGCCAACTTTCATTACTTGAAAGTTTTACTTTTACATTTTACATATAAGGTTACAGTTATACATTTTCGTCTCTATTTAAGGTTCGTTTCTATGGCAGCTATAAAATTTTCATAAAATTAAAACCGAAATTCTAGAATAATCTAAAATAAACGTATCTTAAATTT
>JAEIIH010032111.1:0-18413 GCA_018904745.1 Drosophila orosa
AGAACCTACCTAAAAAATGTAATATATTACTAGTAATTATACATAAGTCATTTTTAAAGATACTACTCTTAAGATCCTTTACATGTTACAAAGAAATCGTAATAGGCTTCCCCATTTTTGAAGACACATCCCACTTGTACCACATACCACCCAGACTTTTCTGACAGTGTCTTCCTCTAGTTGTAACGCTCAAAATGAGATGCCTTTGGTGCTGGCTGGTGGCTTGTTTGTTCGTTTGTCAGTTGTTGCTGTTTGGCAAATTATTATTAAGTAAGCAGTCTAGACACTGCTCTTCGCACACCCAAGCCCAGACCCCTCCAGCTTAATAAATTTTTGTGGGTTTCGTGTTTTGATAACTTGAAACTTTGTCTCGCTCGGACAGGTGGGGAATGGGACGAGCTCAGGTGAGAGATAGAGGCAGAGAAGGAGACTTTCTGGCACACTTTATCATCATTAGCTGGAGAGCAAGTTTTCGCGGGAAATAAATAATTTTCGCCTCCATATCGCGCGGGGCTTTTATTACATTTAATTACCCAAATTTGTCATTTATATGTATATATTTTTAAATTCAGCCAATTCGTGTAATTTATGACAATTTTTGAATTATTTATAGTTGAGAGCTTAACGGCTCTGTTGAAATTGTGTGGATTTATGCCGAACTTGGCCAAGGTAGGCATAATTATGTTGTGGCGATGGAAAACTGGATGAAAACTTTTCCCTCTCCCTGAACTACGTGCTTTGACAGTTGTAACCAAAGGCCATTAACAAGTTTTTCTTGTTTTTTCTTTTGCTGTTACCTTGTTGGCGGTACGCCGCAGGAATTTACAAGATGTCCTGCGAGGGAGGCTTTGGGCTTTAAAGCCATTGGTTATGCCAGGCACAAATGTTATTTTTGGCCATTCGGTTTAAATAAGTTATGAGCGGAAAAGGCCCCCGACACCTTCTTGGGGTTGAAAATTAAACACGCGCCTATCAAATAAACTTTACTTACGACACTCCCCATTACCCATTTCCTTGGAGATTTCTCAAACCCAAAGGGGACCAATTCTAGGGTTTTTCATACAATTATTGTGGCCTCCATTTGTCACTTATTTGTTTGACTTTTAAAGTGTAAAGACTTTTGGCTGGCGAAAACAAAGAACATTTATCAGGCGGGTAATCTATGAATAATAGAAGCCAAAACAGCAGCCGAAACCCGAAACCGATTCCGCCAAATCAGCACAAACATTTAATGGCATTAAATTCAAGCGAAAAATGTCAAAATGAATTCCACGAAGCAATGCCAAATAAGCGAAGCGAACAAGTGGAAAATTGCATTGCGGATTTTCGGATTGTTAAGCAGTCGAGAACTCAAACTCAAACCCTGAAACCCGAGTTGTTTTCCAAGACTTGCAAGACAACATATCGCCAATTACGTAGATGATCCGCAAACCATTTTATTAATGGTCCTGTAAGTCTTTTAAAGAGTGTACAAATAAAGGATCAAATGTCATTTAAAGTAAAATGACAAAGTTTGTTGAAGAGAAAAAATATTTAACAGATAAGTATTACCTTAAAGAAAGCAAAGGATATTAAGAAATTAAACAAATAAATATTTTATTCTATTGAAATTATTATGAAATAGTTTTTAAAATTTTTCTAAAGCTCCAAATTTGTATCTAAAAAATTTCTTTTGATTTTTATATATAAATAATAAATTCATCCGTAGAAACTACCTCTAACCGCTTGAAAAACCACTCGGGCACAACGCTTAAAAATGCTTCTTAATTGACTGCTGACAGCAGCAGAAAGGACACTAGCCACCAGAGAGGAGAGATCCATGGGGGAAGGAAGAGAAAGCACCCAGGACTTCCCCTGGAGAGACCAAATATGGAATGTTCTATGACCGCAATGAAGCGCCAGCTTGTGGCATGCAAATGTCGCTCGCTCCCAGCGCTTGGGCGCCTGCTGGTCGACTAATATGCAAATTACACATGCAGAACGCGTATAATTTCTAATTAATTATGCCATAAATGCGCCTTTGCGTGCCTGTGTCTGTGTCTGGTCATTTCCACATGCAAACATATTATTCACATCGGTGTGTGTTTGTTTTTCCGCAAAGCCAAGCCACGCCCCGCCTGCGGCCACCTTTAAGTCCTTCTTCTTCCTGCTGCTGCGAATGGCGGCAGGTGTGTTTTATTTTTATTGCAACTTTTGGCACAACTCTTTGCCGCTCGTCTTGGCGGAATTTTTGCAAGAAATTCGCATCAGTTGCAGTTGCTGCCGGTTACTGTGGCCAACAGCTGCAGGTGTTCCAGGTATTAAATTAAATATGAAAAATACGAAAGGGGGTACACAGTCTTTATTTTATTGCTTATTTTATTGTCTATTTAAATTTTGGTGTTTTTTTTATGCAGCTTTAAAGAATACACCTAATGCTGCACGTATTTGCTGGATTTATTCCACTGTGCGAGGGCAAAACATTTGCAATGTAAAGCGAAAAATTCTCTAGCGCTTTCAATTTCTGTTTTATGCTTTTGTCTCAGCGTTTATTCTTTTTTCAGCAATATTTCCAACTAATGAGCTGCAATTTGTTGCAAATGGCAGCCGGAGGAGAAGCCCTGGCATGTGTCGCCATCTTGGGGGTTTCCTTGTAGCTTAATATATCGAGTTATATTACTTTCTTCGATTTTTAAAGGGGTTATACAGGAGGATTAGTACTTCAGATTCAGTCGCTTTATGTAGGGAATAGTTCAAGGCAATTATTTAACATATTTTTGTAGTAATTGATACATCCTTCTAAGCTTCTCCAAAGGTAATATCCTGAATTACCTGAAACTTAAACTCTCCCAAAAAATAATATTAATCCCCATAATCCCCAAATAATTCAAGGAATAAAACAAAGCCTCAGGGCAGGCCACAAATTGATGACATCCTGCTTGTGTGTGAGTCACAAGAAAGTCATAAGGATAAGGCTTCTTCGAGGGAATTGGCTGGCGGCTGGCGGCAAGGACTCCTGCCCGATGCACCGGGCAAAGTTGAAGGACATGCGAAGGCAGTGACTAACGCTGATTGAAGTATGATGCGAAAAGTTCAGCAGTGGCAAGGAAAAGGGGTGGAAAGTTTTCCTGCCAAATGAAGCGGTCGAGTCGGAGAGTCCGAGTTTTGGCCTGATCGATGTGAGTGGCGTTTTTTGGGCCGGCGCCATTATTAGCCAACGGTTTTTACATCTTCCCTGGGATTTTCCCCTCTTTTTTTCCAGTATTTTCTCGTTTCATTTTTGTTTTTTGGCAGGCCAACTTGGTCCTGGCCAGAGAGAGAGAGAGAGAACCCGTTAACAGTTAAGTGGATAAGCCAATTTATGAGTTTCGAATTTAACTTTGTCACTTTGGCCACTGGCCCCCGAATCCTTCTCCTTCTCCCTTTTTTTTTCCACTGTGGCCGTCGTCACTTGGCACATTTAAGTGGATTTGTTTTGCTTTATTGGTTTCGGTCTCGTTCTCGTTCCCATTCCCATTCCCATTCCCATTTGGTTTGTTGCCGAGTTTTGCTGTGGCCTCTGCCTTCGTTGTCTGGCCATGGTGCTGACATTTTTGGGCTAAAAGTTTTTAATTTTTATATATTTTTACAACTTTTGCAGCGGCCCCGAATGGCGGCTGTGCCTTTTGCCTGCCTGCGGATTTTCACTTATATTTATTTCCTTGATTGCTGAGCTTGTATTTAGAGGAATCATACACTGGTTAAACAGGCTGAAGGGGTTTTTGATAGATTGTTTTGGATTTTTAAATATTTTTTGTATTTTATATTTTAAGTTTGCATCGAACTTTTAAGTTGAAACCTTTCTCTTAGATATCTTCCTTCTATAAGTGTATTTTAACTATTTTCTTCGAAAAAACGCCCTTCAAAATATTGAAAAATCAAGATTAAAGCAAGTTTACTATTGGAAAATATTTTATTTGTACATTAATTCATACTCTTAAAAGTATATTCCATTAAATTCTTCATGAATAATGCTGTCCTAATATTACCCCATTTATAGTATATTTTCCAACCAGTCAACTAAGATCTTGTCTTAAATTTTACCTTATAAATACTTAAACCCAACGAATAATTGAAAAATAAACAAAACAAAATTTGTATAACCTTTAAAAATTACTATTTAATCATTTTCTTGCCCAGTGTCAGTCAGCTAAATTTTATTTCCGCTGTTTGTAGCTTTTAGAAGCTCAACCCAATATTTATCGCATCTTCAGAGGCTTTTGGATTTGCAAATCATTAAAAAAACAACTGGCAACTGCGAAACTTTTAGCACTCTCAGCCTTTCGCCGCCCATTCTGGCCAATTAGGATTACGGCGAGCATTTGCAGAAGGAGAAATATAAAAAACAGCGATTAGCACAGGACTTCAAGGAAGAGGAGAGTGCAAAAAGCTTTTGGTCAACTTTTGGCCTTCAAGTGGCTGTCGGTTTTAATTTTTTTATGGCCCGCCAGCCGGGCTAAGGAACTCTGGTTCCAGGTCACGCGCGTTCCTCCGAAATTGGCCACAAATCTAAACCGAAACCAGAAGACAGAGAGAGCTTTGCCGTGGAAGCGGAATGAATGCGAGCTGATGATGATGATGAGGCAGTGCCGAAGGTCCTTTCTCCCGACTCTTTTCTCCTGTTGATCGTCTGGGTCTGATTTGCATATTTGCCAATTTACAACAAAGAACTGCAACGTGGACTGCTTACATATGCGACACGGGTTTTCGCACGGAGCAAGGACCTCCGGAGTCCGAACTTTAACAGACTGCTGCAGCCTGCGGTCAGCTTTCCGTATTCATAATCAGCGGATAGTTGCAGAAGGACGACGGCCAGTCACGCAGCCAGTCGGGCAGCCATTTTTGTCTTTTTCCCGCTTGCGGTTTCCGGTTTCATTTATTTTTTCACTCATCTATTTTTATTTTTCGTTTCCTTGGTATGAGTGCAGCTTCACGTTGTGGGGCATGCCTTCAATTTCTATTACTTTTGCTGACGAATTTCGCTTTGAGTCCGCTTTGTTGGCCACGCTTTATTACTTTTCCGACAGCAGCAGCAGAGAGCGACGGCAAGGATTCGGTCATTAGGTATGCATGTCGCGTCTCAATGCGAACTTTACCCTATCTTTGAGGGATGTCGAGTGCTGCTGTTCTAATGTCCTATTATGGTTTAGACTTTAGAGTTGTGAAGAGCTTATACCATTTATTTATAAGCTTTTCTTATACATAGTTTAATTTCTAGACAATTTTATTAACAACATTTAATAGCAAGCATTCCAAATCTTTTCTATTGAAAGAGTTTATAATATCTACTTTAAGAATTTAATAAACTACGCTCACTTTATCTTTAATTTAAATTAAATATCATCTCAAACCCCTCTCTGAATTCCAGAGCATACAATGTTCGTTCGGAAAGTTCCTAATAGCTTGCCTGGCTCACTCTTCACCCAATTTCCACTGCATCTTCTAACCATTGCGGCGGCCAGGGCTTCCTTTGCAGTCCTTTTTGGGTCCTTTGGCTTTAATAAGAAATGCCGTCTCAAGGAAATGGGCAGACACCTGCCCCATAGAACTCGGTGCATTTCTGGCAAGGAATGCAGTCAGAAAGAGGACCCAAGACCGAGGGCCCAGAACCCAGGGAGGATGTGATAAAAATTAACGAGCCCCGAGGGGGTGGCCCAGGTGAGATGATGGCAGTCAGCGAAAGTCGAGTTTTTAAATTTTTAAACATTTAATTCCGAGTCGAGGAATTTTATTTGATTTAAATATGCATCTGCTGCTCACCACCACTCACCTGGCTGGGCCTGGGCACCTGGCAAATTGAATCCGCATTCGAGAAACTATTTGTGGAAAGAACACTTTCGCGGGACGCTGGCAGGGCAAAAGACAAAAATAACTACATAAATTATTTATGCAATATCTGAGAATGTGAACAGAGCCAAGGAGAACGCCTGAAAGGCGAAAGAATAAGGAAAAGGAGAGAGCTTGTTGTGCTCGTTGCCATTTTTATTTGCGCCCTAAATGCTGCAGCATTTTGTTTACGGCCACCGAAGGAGGCGAACTGCCCGAACAAATGCTAATTTGCTGCAGATACCACTGGAAGGAGCATCGTATCAGCATTGGGACCAGCAATGGCCATCAAATAATCATATTTGATTTATTTTGGCCGAAATTGCAGGCCTCGAAAAGTATTGGCACATATTTTAGGGACTTTCCACGCAATATATTGTATTTTCTTTCTAAGAAATTCAAAGTTTATATAAGTAAACTGTTTAAAATTGCAGTATATGACTCGCTTATATTCCCTTCTTCCTCTAATCCCTGGAATACAGAGTTCAAGCACGTTTTGTGTTGATCAAATTTCTATTTGAACTGGAAAAGAAAACAGAAAAGGGACTTACCCCGACATTAGTTTATGTTATTTTATTCACATTATTGTCTAGACTTTATCGCAGGTCTTATTATATATTTTTATATATTTCAAAAAATGGCGAAATTTGCGCTCTGAAACTGCAGTCGGGAAGCTTTGTCACAGAAGCTTTTCCATAGGTCCTTAGAGCTTTTCACAGCTGCCCGTTTTGCAGTTGCAATTGCAGCTTTGAACCTACTTTTGCACTTATTTTGTAATCAAAAAAATATTTAAAATAATATGCATTTATAATTACCAAAAAATATATATATTTACTAGTTTTAAATTTTGTTTTCCACTGATATACACTTGACTTCACTTCACCTGCCACAAATGTCTTTGGTTTTATGTTTAGCACATTTTGAGCTAACAAGGCACTACTCTTGTGGTTAACAAAATTTGGGGGGTTAAACCAAAAATTTAGCAGCTGCCACAACAATAATAATAAAGGACAACAAAGGAATTATGCCACAGGACAAGCAGCTGTTTTCCAACTGAGAGCAGGACCGGAACAGAGAATGCGAGTCCTGTGAGAGTGGGAAGTGAGAGAAAAAGCGAGCGAGCTTTTAGGCAACTTCGGTTTTGGTTGCATTTCCCAAGGATGCACGGGGTATATCTAATGTATTTCATTTAGGGAAAATATATTTGCAAATATATTCATTTACATAAAAATATAAAAATAAATGAACTAACTTAACTTTTAAACTAACTAATTATTAAATGAAGTAACACATTTGTTTCTATATATCGAAAAACCACTTTACAACATTAATCTTGGTTTAAATATAGGTTAAATTGCTATGGTAATAGGAACTAGAATAGCTATCCCTCTAAGTCTTAAAATATATTGAATAATCCTGATTTATAATGGAAATCCTGAAACATACCAAATTTCGCATTTTCCAGGACATCCTTTAGTCCCATCAACGATTTATTTTCACACTTTTGTTTGTTTGGCCTGGCACTTTGCGGCCTTTGCTTTTTTAATTTAAATGTTAATCCGCTTGCATGTGCATGCAGTGCCCTTCGCGTCGCCCCTTTCTTATTTGCTTGTCCTGTGAACTGGCATATTTTTCATAATTCCTGTGGCCTCTGCTCCCCTTGCCGCACTTTAATATTTGCATATGAGGCAGCAGCAACACCAGACTGACGCCAAACTTAAATGGCAAAAATTGTTAAAGCGATCCCCTTGGCGCCTGCTGCAGTCCCAAACCCTCGTCTTATCCTGTTCTTGAGCTCACTTAAGTTTTTATATCCTGGCTCGCACACACGTCGCTTTATTGTGTATTTGTCTTGGCTGCCGCAAATAAAGACGGTCTAAATGCAGGACGTCGCAGCAGGAATGAGTTCGGGCCAAAGGAGAGAATTCATTAAAAATTAATCCAACGAGTGCGAGGTATATTTGGACCCATTTCCGCTATCCTCCCTTTTCCTGCTGTCTGCTATTCAATTACGTATGCCACGGCAGCCATGAAAATGACCTGCAGCGCCGTCGTCGTCTTCGGCGTCGTCCTGGCCTCCCCAGGACCTCCATCCTCCGCGGGCGTAGTAAATTCTAACAGCACTTGGGGTTCACCTTTGGCCACCCTCTCACCTGGCTCTCCCTCACAGCTCGTTGGCTTGGCTGGCTGGCTGGCTGGCTGGCTGGCTGGCTGGCTGGCTGGCTGGCTGGCTGGCTGGCTGGCTGGCTGGCTGGCTGGCTGGCTGGCTGGCTGGCAGTTTTATGTGTTTTGTCTTCGCATGCCGCATAAACGGAATTATTTACAATTTATTTTTACCTGAGCTAAGACCCTTGGGAACACGGCAAGAAAACTGGGACATCATTTATTTGTTATTTTAAAATTTTTGGCAATTAGTACTTAAAGATAAAAATTATTCCACTGGATTTTTGATAATTTTGACTTCTTCGGAGTGTAATGAATAGACATAAAAGTAAGCTAGAGTCCAATCATTTCTCTCCGTGCTAGGAAAAACCCCAAGACGAAGATGAAGCAGGAACGGAGAAAAGCCAAAGGAGGTGGAAAATGCCACGGTGGCAAGTGCTGGCATTTGGTTGCCGCTTGTTTGTTTTTGTGCTATTCAAAATGTCTTCATTGCCGGACAGAAGATGCCATGCCGGAGCTGACCAAGGAGCCAGAAAGAACCAGGGGCCAGGGCAGCAAGGACTCCGCTTGATTGCCTTTAATTTGAAGGCTTCTCTGGAACATTTTGTATATTCATTGGAGGAGCGAAAAAGTAGTTCGATCGCAGTATCCACCAGATCATGTAGACAGACAGCACGATGCCGGTTATCAATATACTTGCACTAGACCTCTCAGAAGAGGAACTCTCCGTAGTTTTAGCATCGTCATCGTGCCAAGTTGGAAATGGCGGTATGGTAAAGGCATTTCCTTCAGCCATGGCTAATTCGATGCACTTTGGTAGATAATGGATTGAGATTGACAACACACACTCCAGAACAGTTATTTTGACTTGTTTTGACGTCGTAATTATTCCAGGTTGGTGATAATTTTGAGGAAATGCCAGAGAATATAATGCTAATAACGTAAAAGTAAAAGTATTTCAAATAGGTATGTGTATTGAGAGTTGCTATATGTGTGATTTACTAAATGATCGCTAATCATAATAGTTTACCAAACCGAAGAGGCTTATATTTAAAATCTCAGCAGTAAATATAATATTAGACAGCCAATTTATCAGTTAAGCAAACTGTCTTGTAGATTATCTAAAACTGAAGCTCCACAAGTGTGTTGCTTGCTTAATTGAATGGCATCTAATGCCAATGCAAATCGCATTGCGATTGAAAGATATCTCTCCCGGTTGGAAAGCACTCTGCATAAATTGGAGGTGGCTTAAATGCTGGAGGCCAGAGTGCAGCTAAACAGGCATTAACGCCAAGGATGGCAGAGGATGCGCCACTTGAGCACTCAGTAAGGTACTAGTCCTCGCCATCCCCATCCTCATCCTCATCATTATCATCAGCATCGTCGTGCGGCACTCATAAGCATAAGTATAAGCCTGAGCGATGATAAATCATTAGGGGCAACGTGTTGCGGCCAACTTGACTTGACAGTCACTGCAGCATTCAGTGGGTGTTGTGGGTGGGTGGTGACTGGTGTTGCCGGTGATTCCAGTGCTTCTCCTTCAGTGATGACAGTCACGGCACTTCGGGCAGATGTCAGCAGAGCTAACTCATCAGTAAACATTTCAACTGAACTTGATTCAACTCCCAGAAAATATTAGAAGCTTAAAGAAAAGTTATAATTAAATGTATGATGTTTTTATATTTTTGTTATTTCTATATATATTATATTACACCTTAAACTACCATCACTGTCTTCACAAATGCCTGCCAAAAACTTCCCCAAAATATCCGCCTCATAATTATGCAATTCAGCTGCAGTAAGGACCCCTTCCTTTGTCTTGTTCTATCATCGCCGGCGATAATTATTAATGCGCACCTCAAGTTGGCAAATAATGATATAGTGCTCGATAGATACTCAGCACATTTGTGTGTGTCTGTGTGCGGGAAAATTTATGGGCGATACGTGTGGTATAAACAATTGGGCTGCCCGCCTCCCCCTCTCTGGCTTGCAACCCTTTGAATCCATTCCGTCACCTGCTGCTGATGGGTCCCCATTTAATAGGGTTTGGGGTCGGGAGCGAAATGTTGGCTTGGCCTTTTTCCGCTTGACTTTTCCGACCGCAATGCGACGCTCGTTGCAGAAATGCAAATCAGCTGAAAATACTTTTCGCTTTCCAAACATTTGCATAAAGAAAATTCACTAAAAATGAGTACGATATGGGCGTTACGTATGCGAAATGATATCTAACATATTGTGATGTATTTTATAGGGTTAAAGGAATAGGACTTTTGTTGCACTTCTTGTAGGTATTTCCTAAATTTTCAATATAATTGTGCCTTAATATTAATTGGTCTCTTTCTCATCTTAATTATCTTCTGTTACAAATGTACCCTGAGCCGATATCAATTTTCTGTTTAGAACTCTACGCATTTAGCCCCCAAATGGTTTTTTCCATCCTTGCACTCTCCTATAATTAATCAGCGGGTAAATGCAAATTACTTTTCCGACTTGACGTTGCAGTATTTGTTCCTGGTCGTGTTATGGCCCCGCTTGATCCTGACTCGTGCTGCTAACTGTGTTAACCGGAAACGGAAATGTAGCTTGCATAACAAATGAATTTCGCTGAGGGGCGGCGGCCGCCGCTCCTCCGTTCCTTTTGACAAGTCACCAAGGCCTCGTGCCTTTGTTCGTCCTCCCAACCCCAAGCTGCTCCCATTCCGCCCCGCATTTCTTTGGCACAAATTGTTTTTTCCACATATTGCCAGGAGGGGTGGGAGGTCCTTATTTGAAAGACAACTGCCAGTGACAGGCCTCATTGCGGCTCAGAGCTCAAGACACAGCTAGAGACTGCCTTCGAGGATGAAAACCCAACCCAATGCAATGCGAATGCATTTCGTCGGGGGAAAATTTATGAACATCATTGCCATGCGTCAAATAAATGTCAAAAAGTACCCCAAAAGTGCGGCCATTAATGCAAAAGATCCGTGAGACCAACAAAAATATTTCGTTTGCCATCCGCTGGACCGCAATAAAAAATTTCACAAAAATTGTTCACTTGGTTTTTTGCATTTATTTTTTGCACACTGCCACTGCTCCTGCTGCTGTTTTTTGTTTGGCATGTTAAACACAATTTTTTAATGAATTTTCACGCCAGTCGAGTGTAAAATGCCAGTATGCCAGGCGGTGGGGGTCGTGCTACTTTTAAAATGCCATAAAACTAAAAAAAAAATATAAAAATATACAAAAATATATATTCCCCCGGGCGGCGGCAGGCAAAGTGAAAAAATTGTTTTTCGAAAGTTTGTTGCTGATATTCCTCAATGGTTGTTGCTGCTGACCATCATTTCTGAATGCAAGTGCTGTCTGCCCGAATGTCTCTCTTCCATCTCACTCCGCTTTTTCCCCTTTTCCCCATTTTCCGGATTCTGGTGATGTTTTGTGTGAATTTACCAAGACAAGGCAATGGTGGTCTGAATGTCCTAACAGGCTAAGTGGTTCAATTGGCTAACTCGATCGTTTTGAGGCTATTGTAAATGTTACTTGGCTTTATAAGCAATTATTTTTTAATTAATAAAGACAAAAAAAGGAGAGAAAATATCTACAAATAAGTTGTATCATTCCGTTTATTATTTCATACTTTTAGGTACTTTTTAATTTGGCAAATCACTAGGAAACAAGGGATCTGAATAAATAGTTAGTTGTTAGTTGTATTTCCAAAAAGAAACTTTAATTATAAGAATTATAATCAGGAAGGGATTTAAACAATAAATTGTTGTGACATTGATCAAAATATGGCTTAAAGTTCTGTTAACTTCAAAAAACCTTATTTTTGAAGTCCCCAATCCTTGTTTTAAGTGTCCCTCTCCCAAAGGGCATTTACCATTCCCCATGATAATCCCCAGATATTCATCTTCCACTCACTACTTGTTTTATTTTGCATTTTGTTGCTGCTCTGGCCGCTGTTGTTGTTTTCATTTCGATGCTTCAAGCGCAAGCGACAGATGATAATAAAAAATTTTATTACACACAAGCTCATCCATTTGACTTAATGGCGGTCGGAATGTTGCAGGCTTTTAATGTGCGTCATCATCAAAGGGGGGAGTGGAGGACCAAGAGCGGTGATATTTCCCGTCTAGGTATTCCGCAGCTTCTGTTTGAGCTGTTGATTGTTTAATAATTTTTATTTTTTCCTTTGCCTCTCTCTCGGTCTGCGCTCTTCTCAAGTGGAAGTGCATGTAATTTCATTTGCAATTTGCATTTAATTTTTGTTCTTTTTTTCGGGAGAGAGATTTGTAGGCCGCAGTGATTGCAGTGGCGGCTGTTGGGAAAACCAAATAAAATAATATGCGAGTATATATACTGCATATTCCGTACACCACCCCCCAGCTGACACTCAATAAATCAGCGAAATGTGCGAGCAAAATAATAATTAATGGCCAAAATGGTTGGGAATGCATGAAAATTTGTGAAAAATTACACAATTTCCTTCTCCCAAGTATAATTGCCAGCGAACCGAAATGAGCAGTGCACCCTTAGTATGCGGCACATGTAGAAAATGAGTTAAGTGTTAGCCATCCCGCCAAAACGGAACGGAAGCAGACAACACTTGGCTTAATTCCGTCTAACTGTCCGTCTCCCATTCATTGGCCAGCGCTCATCATCATTTGGCACAGCCGCATGTTCAATATGATTCGTGACATGTTAGGGAATTAGTGCTGGAGCCATAGTACGTACACCCCCATAGCGTACTCCCCCCGAAAAAAACCCCAGGAGCTGTCCAAGTTCTGTTTCTGGCCACGTGCGCCACATGTTTGTCATGCCAAGTGGCGCCAAGCGGCCTCATTAATGTGAGTTGCTTTAAGTTTTATTTATTTATTATTGGACTTTTTCCGGGTCTCAATGTTTTTCTTTTTCTCTTCCGCTCGCTGCCGCTCTCTGGCTTGATGCCCTGTTGTTTTTCCTCGGATTTGTGCTGGCTAATTGCTTTTTGTTTGGCCCCAGAAACGGAACTGGCTCGAGGAAAATTAGTAAAGCTCGGGAAAAATTAAGTTTGTTGGCTAAACTAGCCAATGGTATTTACTTGGTTCTAGGACAAATATTTTCAAAGATAAGAAAAATGTCTTAAAGGTCTAATTAAATAATAAACTTTATTGGGTAATATATAATAATAATAATAATAATGTTAAAGAGGGTTTAGGAGTGGTTAAGATTCTTTGAGTATGTTTTTTGCTCCTCTAAAACCCAATTTAGTTAAAATAGTTACTTCTACTTCAAAGCCTTCTTTATAATTGCTACAGATTCTCCACGCAGTTCCTTCGCTGTAACATCTCAAAATATCGAGTATCCGACGTGTGGCCGTTGCTGCAAGAAGTTGCAAGAAGCGCTCGCGGCTTTGAGTCTCCCTTGGCGAGGCAAGCGATAGCCAGTGTTGTCATACGCAAAATAGTTGCTGCCAGGACCTCGTCCTTGTTTACAGTTTGCGTTTAACAGCATTGCGGCCCAAAGTTTGAGGCGTGTCTGGTTTCCACACGAGTCCCTGGTCTCTTATCATGTTAGTTGGGGCTTTATTGCCCCGAAACAGTGGCGCAAAAAGTATTTAGTTACATGCGGGTGTCAACTCCCCCGGCTGCCTCACTCCCGTCCTTGGTGTCTCTGGCGTCTTCGTCTAATTTGTAAAATTATTCGCACGTACTTTCTTATTAGTTTGTTGTGCCTTGTAAAATTGTTGCCCGAAAAAGCGAAACTTTTGCGGAAAGGCAGCCGGAATATAACGTATCTGTTTCGGTTTAGAGAATTTCTTAGCAGGAAGCTAAGGAATCTATTCAAAATAATATTTAAGTTTAAAGGTTATGATTTTTGCGGCTCGATAACTACACATTTTGTAACAATTTTCCAGTCTATTTATTTGTCAGAGAACCTCGACAAGTGACCCACCGCGAGCCCACTCAATCAGGCCAAGCGTTAAAAAACTCTCGACCGAAAAACAAGAGGCGGAAAAACCTTCAAACAACAGAAAATTTCCATTTATCAAGCGGTATAACAGCGACATTTGATCAAGATATTAGCAAATGTTCAATTTATTTAGAAAAACCGCCGCGGCACATGGCCAGCAAAAAGAAAAGCCCTCGCACAAAGCCACACACAAAACGAGGAAAAACCAGTACTGAGGACTGGGTGCAACACGGTAAAGGAAAAACCCAAACCGAAACCGAAAAATGCAAATCGAGCTGGGGGAATTAGTGACAGCCGAGCGGAAAGACCGACTCCACTTTCAGTCCGGCTTTTTCCCTCAGAGCTTTCCCAGTGTGACATTTGCAATTGACAGTCGCATCGAGTTGAGGTTTCCCAAGAGCGGCGAATTTTCGGCGGCGGGGGGAGGAAAACAAAGTCAACTGCAGCCTTTCCTTTCATTCGTTCTTGCCTCTGCGACAATTTAAAACTGCGAAAGTTTTAAATGTTCGCCTCGCTCCTTTTTATTTTCAAGTTTTTCCGCCTTTCGCGGCGCTTTTTCCTTGCGGCAAAATGTCAAACTGCGGCCAAAAGTTCGCGTGCAAAATGGCGTCCCAAAGGGGCGTGGCCCGAGGGCAGGGTGGGCAGAGGGGAAGGCAACCGCCGGCGAACACGTGTGCAGTTTTCCAAAATATTTCTTTAAATTTTCCTCATTCTCAGCGATTAATTTGGCCAAAGAAGGTAATTCTTTTTTAAGCCGATTAAGATACCCTTTTTGCACAGTGGTAGTTACATGATTTTAAGGTATTATAATAATAAAAATATTCCTAACGAACAAGAAATAATGAAAAGAGAGCCTAGCCTTAGTTAAATTTTTAAACAGGGTCTTAAAATGATCATTAATGCTTTCAAACCCCTACTTTATGTGTTCTTGGCAGACTTCTGTTTCATCCCTTAATCATTATGATCCCAGTGTCAATTTACTAATTATTTATTAAACCATAAACCACTGTGCCATTGGCCAGGTGAGTGGGGACAGCAGCACTTACTTTTAATTAGCAAACAAAACGAAAACGAAATCGTAAATGAAATGCCGCCGAAACCGACCAAAAGTATGCAAAACTTTTGTTATTGTCGCCAAATAAATTTCACCAATGCGACTGTCGGGGGCGGGGGAGGCGTGGCTGGTCCAAAAAATACGCAAATAGGAGGGGCGGAGGTTGCAAGGGGGGCGACAAACAACAAGCGGCTAACAGAAAGTTCCACCGACAGCAAAATTATGTGGCGTCAAATGCGGCGCGTCGCCTCAGGGAAAAGCGCCTGTAACCGGAGTTGCCGTTGAAGGTGTGGGCGTGGCCAGGCGGTTTGCCCACCTGTCCCCAACCCCCCGCCTGCGGTTGCCGTCGGGGCTGAAATTTATGCTGCTGTGTGAAATTTTACGCGACAGGTGGAAAAATAAAAGCAACGGGGGCAACAAAAAACTGCAGCGCAAAAAGTTGCATGCAAATTTCTAAAATGGAGAAGGAAGTGCTCCAAGTCTGTCTGAATCTCCCCCCTGCTACTACCCACTACTTCTACCCTTCTTCCGGCCAGAATAAATCCACTTAAATATTTAAAAGGACGAGGCAGAAAGAGGTCCCCGTGGAAAAGTGCCCCCAGCTGTCCGGGTATCCTTCTTTAACACTTGATTAGCAGCGCTTCCTTACTCCTAAGTGGGGTTTCCATGTTAACACTTGCCCACAACAACTGTCCTCATTAGAGAGAAGGGTTCGCAAGGGCTCGTGACTGGCAACGTAAATCATCAATTAAAATAAATTTTCCATTTGGGGGCAATGTTTGAAATTAATTTTTAAAACGAAATGTTTTGTAAATTATGAGGGTCACTTGAAGTGGGTCCAAAAGAGATGACTCCGTGGGATGGAGAACTAAGAGGAAAAGGGGTTTGAAGTCAAAGTTTGAAGAAATTTTTAATATTGCGTTATGAAATATAATGGTTTAAGTATAGGGAGGGTGAAGGTAACAGAAAAGAAAATATTTTGGAGGGCGGACTAGTAATAAAAATAACTACAAATCGATACAGAGTTTCTAAAGAGCTATTTTTGTATTTTTTAATAATATTTTCATAAGGAATAACAAATTAAATTTGTATTTGTTTAATATGTTATACATATTCATAGATTAAACCTCTTTCCCTGCAACATATAAATTAATAATCCCAAAGAATGCCCCGATAATGATCTGGCAAATTCAAACCCTATTTCAAAGTTGACTGCAACATTGCAAGTGGTAATTGCAACTCAGTGGCAAGCTCTGATAGCCTTAGACCTGCCGCTTGATTCTTTTTTGTTGCTTCCAGGAAAACGTTTACCCAAACCTACCCCAATAAGTGTGGGGCATATAAATTACGGGAATAAAAACTGAAATTGCTGCAAAAACAGAAACACACTTAAAATACACACACACACACTGCAGGACGTGGCAAGGCAATGGCAAAAACGGAATATTTATGAACGCACCACGCGACGAGGGAAAGCGAAAATGCGCCAAACGAAATTGTGAAGGGAAGGGGACTCTGAATGGAAATGGGAATGGAACCAAGAACCAAGACCAACGAACCAAGTCCGAGGTCCTGTCTACCCTCCCCTATATACGGCACGGTACGGTATGGTATATATTTTTCCTTCTGCTGGGCAATGTTTGCTGGCAGATAAAGCAAATGGCAAAAGTGTTTTCCATGCGCGATCGATAAACACGGCGCCAGCAAGGCGGGACAAATTTTCATAGTTCAAGTGGCGCCTAGGAAAACCCACCGCCTTTCGGAGTGAAATGTGGCCAAAGGCAGGCGGCAGTAAAAATTCAGCTAGCAGCGAGCAGCCCGCAGCTAGCAGCTCGCAAAGAAATAAATGCGATAAAAATTATTGCGGAAGTGCGCAGGCGAATACAAAAAAAAAAAAAGAAAAGAAAAATAACAGAAAATGAAAAGAAAAGGAGCAACAGGAATGGGTTTGACGCGTATTTTTGGCCCACTCTTTTGCACCTCATCATCGGCCGGGAGAGGGTCCTTTGTGATTCCGTTGAATCATCGCCAAGGACGAAAACGAGAATTGATATCACGTGTCAGTCCAACGTCAATGTCACTCAGTCACTTCCTCGAAGGCGGAGCATAAAAACTCTGGCTAAATGAGGCCCGGCTCCCTCGGATCTGATTTTATTTTACGATTTAGGCGTGTGTTGGCCTTTAGCTGTTGCCAAATTAGTTACCAAAATTAACTTGTCTATTTGCGTGGATTGCCGTTTTATGGCGACTTGGAGTTGGACTTGGATCTTGGAACTTGGAACTTGTAACTCGGGCTTCTTGATGTTGTCATAAGATGGAGGGTTTGGGTATAAAGATGAGTCATGGAACGAATTGTTGACAGCGATTTATTTGATAGCTGCTATATCGGGACGAGGACAGAAAACGTCGCGTAAAATTAGGCAAGTCATTAAATAGGCCATTCGGTGTGATTTCGAAACTGTTTCGCAGATAAAAGGTGGTTTTCTAATTACTTAATCAACCTATAGGGACATTTAGGCAGGAAATAACCTTAAGTTGTCTTTTATGTATAATAAACAAACAAGTTAATTGTTATGTTGCTTAAGTAATTACATTGATATGAAGTATAACTTTGAAATGCTTTTATTAAAATAAAATCCTTGATTATATAAGACCTGTTATATTTGAGTAATAAATATTTACTGCTCAGGCAACATATAGACATTAAAAGTTATTGTATAGTTCCAACCCCAAACCCATAACCTTGACACTGCGCAGCAATCAAGTTCTCCCATCGCTTTTCCAATAAATGCATTGCGCTGAGACAATAAAACTCCATGAAAACTAAACAAACAGGGACGAATGAGTCGCGGACCCATTGTATACACAGATATGTGTCTAGATTGCCGCAACTAACGTTTGGCCAGGACAAATATTTACCCTGTCGTCTCGCTTCGCAGTCCGACTCGCCTCTCATCACGCACAAACGCACAAATTACAGCGGAGGGAATGGGAGGGATGCAATTTGGGGGAGGGTGGGAGCGGTGCCTTGACCAGTGCGAACAATAAGCAATAAAATTATATGCCATATTATACATATACCCAGCAATCCACTCACACGCGCGCCAATATAATTTTGAAATCAGTTAAGTGTTGGCTTTGTTCGAACGGAGCTTCAAAGGCAGTTTTACACTGGCAATAATTAGTGACGAAAATGAGCAATTATTCATTTTCTATAATTAAATTTAATTTAATTAAAATAGACGTTGGAAATATACTTAAAATAAAATTAATTAAATATTTCTAAGAACTGAGAAACTTTGTTTTTACTGCCTAGAAGTATGCAACTAATTAATTAAGATTTTGAATTATACATTAATATATTTTATTATTTATTCTTTATTGTATTCATTGTTTTTTAATTTCTATATTTCTTAGA
>JAEIIH010032119.1:0-16148 GCA_018904745.1 Drosophila orosa
ATAAACATTATTACACTTAGAAAACCCTATTTTAGTTAATTAAAAAGCTGAAAATAAGAAACATGATATGTTAAAGTGCGATGTTAAAATAATAAATATTTTAAAACTCTCTTATAAAGTATTATTCTCCTCAAAAAATAGATTTCTGAATAGGTAAGTTAGAATAAGCTAATAACTAAGGAAACCCCCCAGCGAGACGTACCTCTTTCTAGTTATTTCTACACTACTTTAGATTTGTAAACATTATCAACGATAGAGGGAGTTCTCCGATTACAGGTTTTCCCCCCATAAACAAGGTTCTAGAAAAGAGAGCGAAAGTGAAGGCGGCGAGAGCCACTTTCACTCTCGTTTCAGGGTTGTCTCTCTCTCCATTACTCTGGCCCTCTCATTCTGGCTTGGTGTGACAGCATAAGCATCTCTCTTGACGTTTCCACTGACATTGAGCACTTAACGGTTGTTCTGTATCGTAAGAGATCGGGCGTCATCGTCGTTGGTTCTTATTTTGGAAGCTCCTTTCAGATCGCGCCTTTTCATTATTTTTAGCCGCTCTCTCGGTCAATGCACACTTTCGGCCGAGTTTTTTATGGGCTTCGTTTTGGTTTCGTTTTTATTTTCGTGTTTTCGTTGTCGCTGCTGCATTCCCGCATGCGGAAATGTTCGCTCGGCCGCCGGGGCGTATGCGCAATGCTGCGACGCAGTTGCATTTCGCATTCCCCGTTTTGCACGTCGCGCGAATCCTTCGGAATTTGCGCATTCCCGTGCCGCCGTCGTCGCAATCTAACGGTAAACTACGGATCGGGGAATGGTCACGTTCTGGGAACCCAGAGGAATGTTGGCAAAAAATTTGCCCCGCGGAAATATGCGGCACTTAATTACTGCTGCTGGCTGGCTCCACGGGCCACTCGACGACTCTCATTCATAAATACAATTTCACAACCTGATTTAAGAATCGCGCCACTTGCGCCATGTCAACGATCTCCGAGTGAAGGGAGGGGGTGGGGGAATGGCTTACCTTATACCTGACCCTACCTGGGCATCGAATTCACGTCGCTCTGATTGCCGAAAAAACAACATAACATAAGTCCAGCGACGAAAAGCATAAACCACAAACTGGTTTCTAATAGAATCGCCGGGGCCAACGTCGATCTGATATATTCGTGCAGTCTAGACGAGGGCATGGGCATGGGCATGGGCATGGATCCTTGCCTTGGCAACAGATGAAAAGAACAGGGAATGTCGCTGCTTCGTCTTCCGAGAAGATCTCGGTGTGTGGACAGGACAGGAGACGGACAACGGGTGGACAGGACCGCTCGATCGCAGAGCGTGTGAGCTAGTGTTTTTGTTTTGATGCCCATGCCCCCATCCCATCGCCTGTTCCTTGAACTGAGGGCGAAAGTGGTGCGTCACGTCATCATCTCCAGTGTCTGACTTTGCCGGCGGCTTTGTCGTTCACCTTTGCCTCATCCTCATCCTTGTTCACATCTCCTCTTCTTGCGACTCCTTTTGGTATGCCAAAGGGTCTTCCGTTGCGCCCCGAGTTCAAAAAACTCTGCGATTGCCTCGCAGCGATCGCATTTCAAATTAGAAACTCTTTTTTTGGGGGATCCGATGGCACATGGCCATGGCTATTCAATGCTCTTTCGTGTGTAAATCTTGTGAACATTAGTTTTTAAGTGGGAAATAAATAAATAAGGTTGAAATGTTTAAATAGAACACTTAGAAAGGAGGAAATAATTCCTTAGGGCTGTCATTTAATCAGGGAACTCTTTAGTCATGTCCTGTTAAAGTTGTATAAAGAACGATCGATTATTTAAATGCTTTATGGTTTCTTTTTTGACTAAATTTAATTAATTTATTAATTTAATATGTAAAAACCAATTCGATACAAATAATTTGGTATAATAAAGGTATAGTTCTATGACAATGTCAAGAAGGGGGTTCTTAACTCTAATGAACACTTTGATCCTCACTTTTACATATTTTAATTATACATTGAGAAACTCAATCATAATCTTAATAAAATCGATATCAAATGCAAATATTAGTCTTCTATTCTAAGGTAATACCCTATTATTGCCTTGTAATTACAAAAATCGAGCATCTTCTATTTAAAAGACAGTTCAATACACTTTTCGTTGCTTAGGGCCAAATCTTGAGGCTAATAACAAATACCTGTGGGTCATAGTCACTCTTCTTTCTGAGTAACATGAAAATAATTTCGTCATGAATGCAAAATGAGTAAATTAATAGCTTGGCAACATAAATCAAGATTAGGCGACAACAAAATCAAACGTTTTCAGAGTTGTCAGCTACGCTGTTGAAGTAGAAAACTACAATTTTAGTCATTTTTTTAATCTATAAATAATTTAATTAGTATTTTAAGTTAGTAATTTTACTATTCTATAAAAAAATTTATTTTAAAACAGAAGAATTGGGTAAAACTTAAGTTAATATTTGTAACTAAAAACCAATTAAGTCTTGTTTTGACTGAAATTGAAGATGTTCCTAATCTGGTGGCCAAGGGACAACTTTCCACTTATCTCCATATAAAGCTTTACCACGAAAGAAAATCTTAAGGGTGAGGCTTACTTTTCAACCCATAAAATTCTGCTAAGCTGTGGTTTCAATAATTTAATTTGTAAATTAAAAAGAATTAAATTTTTAACGATCACCGACCAGCCCTTTAAAAACTACCAGCAGATGGAGCCCCTGCATAAAGCATGAAGGCGCCACCTACTCGGCTAAGAAGTTACATCAGCTGCTTTATTTAAGCAACCGTGAAACTGCGGCCACACTAAGCTACAAAACAACAACAAAAGAGTAGGTTGAAAATGTTAATTTCCCGGCTATTACGAAAACAACGAATTACCGGCAACTTGAGTTGGTCCCGCTGGAGCAGCGATGCCGCCAAGGCTACCACCGAGGCCAGTCCGCTGGACGCAAGCCCAGAGAAGCGCCAGCAGCTGATCAGCGAACTGGCGGAGCCAACGGAACGTAAGAGCCGGCCCTCCATCGATCCCAAGGAGACGAGCGTAATGCTCTTTCCCGGCCAGGGCACCCAGTATGTGGGCATGGCCAAGGATCTGCTACGCTTTCCCGGCGCCCGCCGCATCTTCGAGCTGGCCAACGAGGTGCTAAAGTTCGACCTGCTGAAGATCTGCCTGGAGGGACCACGTGAGAAGCTGAATCGCACAGAGCACGCCCAGCTGGCCGTGCTGGTGTCCTCGCTGGCGGCGCTGGAGCAGCTGCGCGAGGAGCGGCCCAAGGCCATCGAGACGTGTGTGGCCGCCGCTGGCTTTAGTCTGGGCGAGATCACTGCCCTGGTGTACGCGGATGCCATACCATTTGACAAGGCGCTGCGCCTGGTGCAGGTGCGAGCCACCGCCATGCAGGCGGCCTGCGACCGACAAGCCGGAGCCATGGCCATGACGCTGTACGGACCGGACACCAACCTGGGGGAGGCATGTGCCCGGGCCCAACAGTGGTGCGTGGACAAGGGCGTGGAGTCGCCCTACTGCGGCATCGCCAACTACATGTATCCGCACTGCAAGGTGGTGGCCGGCAATGTGGAGGCTCTCGAGTTCCTCGAACAGAACGCCAAGGCCCTGAAGATCCGCAGGATGAAGAGATTGGCGGTGAGCGGCGCCTTTCACACTCCCCTCATGCAGAGCGCCGTGGAGCCGTTCACCAAGGCGTTGAAGTCGGTCCACCTGCAGGATCCCGTGATCAGGGTTTACTCGAATGTGGATGGCAAGCCGTATCGCAATGCCAAGCACATCCTAATGCAGCTGCCCAAGCAAATCCTGAGGCCCGTCAAGTGGGAGCAAACCCTCCACGAGATGTACGAGCGCAAGCAGGGCGTTGACTTTCCGCGCACCTTTGAATGCGGTCCCGGCAAGGGTCTTGTCCAGGTCCTGGAGAAGGTCAACGCCAAGGCGGCGCAGACGAGCTTCAATGTTCAAGCCTAAAGTTTCTAATAAAATCCAGTTGTTGCTTTTATAAAAATGTATTTTTCTTTGTTGAGAAGAAAAAATAAAACGTGGGAGTTGCTACATCTGTCGCAGATCCTTAACTCTTGTCGTCCCGGGTGCGCATGCGATGTGCAAAGGCGGCGCCCTTGTTCTTGCGGAAGCTCTCGAAGGGATCGTGCATGTTGGCGCCCACGCCCTGCAGAGAAGGAATTAGATATAAGGAAATTGCTTTCTGGGGGAATTTTCGCATAGACTGTTACCTTGTACATTTCGCGACGATCCCGCACCTCGCCACCGGAGATGGGCGTATCTATGCCTTGGTTCTTTGAGCCCAGTCCCGTGCCAGTGCCCGCCCAGCCCATTTTCATGAGCATTTGGTGGCCCTTGTTTGTCTCCTCGATGAATTCCTGAGGCTTGGCAAAGTTGCTGCCCCTGGAAAGTGTAAAGTGAATTTAGAACTTGAAGGCTTTCCTTGCTGTTTCCTCAACTCACAGGAAACTCGGCGGAGTTGGTGATCTGTCGCGGTCCACACGTCTCAGGGCGTTGTTGCCATTGTTGCCTGTGTTGCCAACATTGCTGCGATCTGCACGATTTTCCCGATTGTTGTTGGTGTTGCTGTTATTATTCTCCCGTTCGTGACGCGGCGATCTGTTGCGACCCTTGCGATTGCTTCCACTACCACCACCTCCTCCTGACCTGTTGCGCTGCATCGGTGGCGGCGTCAGGGCGCGTTCCATGGATCGAGAACGGGAACGAGAGCGAGAGCGGGAACGTGATCTGTCGCGTGGCGGTGGCGGTGTGTGGGAACGAGAGCGACTGCGACTCTTGGATCTAAAAAGGAAGAGTAAAAGAAGTCATAAAATGCATTTAACTTAACTAATAACATTGATAACTCACCGATAAACCCGCTTATTGCCCTTCTTGGGCTTGGGCTTCTCGAGCACAATGGGACTGGGGGAGCGGGACTTTTCCCTAATGCCATCCTTGATCTCCTCCTCCTTTTGCTTACGCGCCGCATTCTTCACCTTGTAGTACTCATAGAGACCAAGCTTCTCCCAGCCCTCACTGCAAGAGACAAGAAGAGGATCTCAATTAGCATTTGCCAGAGTTGTGTGTCTAAAGAAACCACTTACTTATCCCTGGGACGATCGTGCGAGGGAGCGGCATAAAAGGCATTCAATGCATTGGTCAACCGCTCGCTTTGTGGCGCCGGAGCTGGCAGTCGTATGTCCGCTGGATCCAAGGGCTTGTAAGTGTAGTCTTCCAGCCGAATTAGGGGCACCATCAGACCCGCTGGCAGGTCGTAGTAAGGCGCTGTGGGTATTTGTGGCTCTCCAATCACCACGGGAGACTCGGCAGAGTCTCCTTCTGGCTGCTGGCCATCCTCGGATGAGTGCTGCTGCAGCTGCTGCTGGTCCGGATGCCCGTCCTCGGGTTGATTTGTTATCACCGCCCGTATGGCTGCATTGAGCACATCGAGATCCACTGGTTCACCCGGCAGAGATCCACCAGGTCTCATGGTTTGGGGATAGGCAGCCAGGGGCGGCGGCTGTTGCTGCTGCTGCTGCTGCAGCAGTTGGTGAGGACCTGGCCCCGCCTGCTGCTGGTCGTCGGGCTGGCGTTGCTGCAGCTGCATCACAGCCTGAATGGCAGCATTCAGCACGCCCAGATCAACAGGTGGCTCGTTGTTAACTCCTCCCTGGCCCTGCTGCTGCATCTGTGGATATGGCCCCTGCTGTTGCTGTTGCTGCTGCTGCTGCTGCAGTGGTGGCCCTTGTCCATGATGAAGCATGGGCCCGGCAAAGCCTGGCGGTGGCTTCGACATGTCCGGAATGAAAAAGTTTGGACCCCTAGGATCTGCAAAGGGGTTTCCCGGGTGCTGCTGCTGTTGCTGCTGATGGAAGTTGTTTCCCGGGTAAACATTGTTCCCCGCCGCCTGGGGATGCTGTTGGGGATCGTGCGGCCCCGAGGGATTAACCATATGCTCCCGATTCCCCGGCATATTCACCCGGTGGGACATCAAGGAGGGTATGTTCTTTCCAACGGCCGGTCCTCCTGGGTGTTGCAGCATGTGTTGTTGTGACTTTTGGGCCACCATGAGCTGCTGTTCCAGCTGCTGGCGCTGCTGCTCGAGCTGGGCAATCTGCTGGCTGGCATGCTGGATGAATATCTGATGCTGTTTTTGGTAGCTGCAAGGGAGGAGGAATTCTATGATTTGTGAGACTCTTAAGAGTCTTCATTAACTCACTTGTCTAGGGTGGCCTTGGTGTTTTGCGTGAATTTGGCGGTTATGTCGGGATGTGTGTTCTGCAGATTGGTTTTGTACTCCTGCATGGATGAGTCCGGCGACTGCAGCTTCGAGATGACGCAGGCATCAAAGAACTTGGCCTTGGACTCCCACAGCGACAACAGCTTGGCAAGCTTCTGGCGCTGATCATTGCTGGCAACTGTGGGGGGTTTGTAGATAGTTAGCAACTAAAGCTTAGATCTTGAGAATGGTTGATAATACATACTCAAGTCGGCGCTGCAGAACATCGGAATGACGACATTCTCGAGGTTGTTCTTCAAGTCATTGATGTTCTTGCGCATGCTGTAAATACATCGTTGCTCTTAGGACACTGCTGTCAAGCCCGGCTCCTAGTCTAAATGTCTTGGATCGTTCGGTCAGTCGGGGTTGTCCGGTCTTGCTCATGAAACCAACCCACAAAGCCTGGCTGTTACCCGAGGCTCTGTGGGTTGGTGCTCTGACTTTCTAAATACTATTTGAACTAAACTATTTTTGCAATTGAGTGGGCGAACTTACCAGTGGTGGAGTATATCATTAACTAAATATATAAGATGCAATTTTTGCTGAAACGTTGAACCATTGACCAAAGCCCTAAAAATAAATTAACAAACGAAAAAAACATATTTTTCTCTAGTTTCTGGTATGCGCACACACACAACAATATTTCTGCCAAAGGTAATTGTAATTGTTGCTGTGCCAGAATGATATATTGTTAGTTCTTTCTTCTTTCTTTTTTGTTTGCTGATGATTTTTTCACTGTGTGTTTTGTGTGTGTAGGTTTTTAGCTTATTAAAAGTAGAAGAAATGATGTGTGTGTGTATGTTGGGTGTTTTTGTGTGTGTGGAATCCCTAGCTATGCTCTAGGTTCCCGGAACTATTTCATGGATCAATCATATCAACATCTTTTTCGAAAACGAATCAACGAATCAATCTCGAGCCTTTCTGGGGAATCGATCATCTCTCTCGCTCTTGCTTTTCGATATTTCGTTTTTCGTTACTCGTTACTCGTTTTGGGTTAGTATTTCACTCGTTGAAAGAAAGAAACACAATTGAATTAATATATATGTGGAGTATCATTAATTATAAAACTGAGAGGCATACTTCTTTAAAAGATATTGTAAAACGACATTGATTTTTGCGCTGTCGGTTGAATGCTGTAAAATCCAGTTCTTGCCTAAAATTGCAATATCAAACGGGTTACTCATATTGTCATTGTCACTAGCAATTATATTATTAGGTATATATGTATATAAATATTAATCAAAAGTTTGTATGGATTCATAGATATAATTATATTTAGTGTGTGTGTGTTTTGTTTGTGTATTTTCTCTTCAAGATATAACATATGACTTGAGATTACGACAACTATGAACTATGTATGTATGAACTACAAACAAGCAATAATACTGTGAGTGAGTCCGGCTGGAATCGCCCAACTCGGGACGTATATATTTACCTGCAGAGATGCTGTCCTTGGTGCAGGACTCTATGATCGGCTGCAAGACGCCATCAAAGTCCCTCAGCACAATGCCCTGCTCCCCGGCCAGCTGCTCCAGCTGCGTTGTCTGCGCCCCGGCTATCGCCTCCTCGATCTGTTTCGTCTTCTGGCTCATCAGCGCCTACAGGTTGGTGGTTTTCGTATCGATGTCGTTGGTGCGATTTGGTTTCAGATGCGTTGGTGTGGTGCAGATCGTTTCGGTTCGGTTCGGTTCGGTCATTGGGCACACAAAGGTTTGTTTTCGTTTCATATTCGCATTCGCGCATTCGCGTTCGCGGTTTCGTATTCAAACAAATTTGATTTAAGGATTTGTTTTTTTCGATATTTTTTTATACAGTTTTTTTTTTGTCAGTTGGTATGAAGAGTGGTTTTTTGATTTGGTAATTTTTTTTTATGTTTCAAAAAATACAATAAAGCAAAAGTTTAATGTAGCATTGTAAATGGTTAATTCAATAGTTAAAATAATAGCAATAATAGTTGGTAGATAATGCTGAAAGTACACTGTAAGGTATCTTCTTAAACACATTCATAGATCAAGAGGACACTGGAGATCAAAAAGAGGCCAAAGTAGGGGCAAGGGATGCTCGGTGATCAGAGTATTCAGAGCAGAAAGCGAGCAGAAGCCAGACTTTGGCAAATAAACGGAGGTTGTTATCTCAGTGGAACCATATCAATAATATAGGTTTCTTAACCATCATTTGGAAGTTCATTTTTACAATAATCCCAATGGATGAGTCTTTTTAGAGTCGTTGAAATTATTAATAAAGGTTTCATATCATGCGCGACTCGAAAAAGACTGGAAATTGACTCGAAAATTACGCTTAAAATATGTTCATAATTTAACAATAACAAAACGTATTGCAATCTAAAATGCATACTTAAGGTGATTGAAATTCGATTGAAATATCACTCGAAAAAGCGTGGCTTATGGTTCAATGAAAGGGTTATAAGCATATCATTTTCTCCAAGAAGGCAGCATCATTTATGATCAGAAAACGAGCGCATTTATGCCAATTTTAAACAGGAAGCCGACTTGAAAAAGACTCAATTTTGATCTTAAATTTAATAAAATGCTGGCTGGGAGGAGATAGGAGATGGGATATCTAATGTTTCCATTATTAATTTATAAAGAAATATCATAAATTTATGATACCTGCTGTTGTTTTGAATTGAATTTCGAATTTCAAGATGACAGTATTATAAATATCGCAAAGTAGATAATTAGGGAACGTTTTGAATTGAATATTCGCTTAAGACTTCAACTTCTTTAGTAGAAAATCGCATTTTGAAAATTAGATAATTAGGGAACGTTTCTCTTCTTATCTTCGTCATATCTTCTGGCTTTCAAGCGCTCTTTAATCGTTTTTGTTATTGAAAGAGCGTAAAAAGTTTCGCTTAACTGAAGAACATTTAACCGAAGACCAAAACAAAATGGGAACAAAGTGTATAAAATCGAGAAATACGATAAAAGTATATCTGCTGTTGTTTTGAATTTGACTATTCGCTTAAAGCTTCAACTTCTTTAGTATTCAATTGAATTTCAAGATTTGGGTATTGTAAACATTGCAAAGTAAATAATAAGGAAACTTTTTGAATTGAATTCTTGCAAGATTAAGGTATTGTAAACATTGCAAAGCTCTTAATTGTTGGCTTATCTTCTGGCTTTCAAGAGCTCTTAACTTGTGTTTTGGTTGTAGAAAGAGCATAAAAAATAAAGCTCAACAGAGAACATTCAACCAAAACAAAGGGGAGAGAGCACAGAAAAGGATATCTTTGGGTTGAATTTTGACTTCGTTGGCTTGGAAGGAATTATATTAAAATATTTGTAGTATAAATTAGAAGCCTTTACAAAAAGATCTCTCTAGAATAAGCAACACAAATGATACTTTTTAGTATCCCAAGTTGAAAAATGGATTCTTTATACCATATTTGGGACTTTATCAGGGTGGGTCGATCATAGGGGTAGTTAAAAATAGGGGAATCAAGAGAAAGAGACGATGTAGGGTAAATTTCCCAATTTATAGTTCTATGGTAACATTTTTCAATATAAGAAAGTGCCTTACAAGATGTTAGTGGGCTTTAATTGAATATATAGTGTCAACCAGAGACTAGGGACACTAGAAAGTTGACCTAAGTTAATAAGGGTAGTTAAAAATCGTGGCATTGAGAGAAAGAGACAATTTAGGGACAATTTCTCAAAGTAGAGACTTGTGGTAACATTTCTCATTGTAAAAAAAGTGTCAAACTAGATAGTTGTGGGTTTTAATTGAAGTTCAATTAAGATATAGTCTCAACGAGATCCTAGGGACATTACCAAAATGTACTTAGTAAAATAAAGGTAGTTAAAAGTCGTGGAATCGAGAGAAAGAGACGACTTAGGAGCAATTTCCCAATATATTCCTTTGTGGTTACATCTCTTAATGCAACAAAAGTGCCTAACTAGACAGATAATTGAAGTTTAAGTAAGATATTGTCTTAACCAGACACTGGGGACACCAGAAAGTGTACCTAAGTAGAGTAAAAGGTAGTTAAAAAACGTAGAATCGAGAGAAAGAGAAGAATTAGGGGAAATTTCCCAATATATACTTTTGTGGTAACATTTCTTAATGCAAGAAAGTGCCTTACAAGATAGTAGTGAGCTTTAATTGAAGTTTAAGTAAGATATTGTCTCAACCAGACACTACGGACACTAGAATGTTGACCTAAGTAGAGTAATTTTCCAAATTCCTACAGCATACAATTCAAATCATGATGTACAATTGTATCACGACTTCAAAGCAAGGCAAATTAAAGACAGAAAGACATACAGGGGGCTCTCCTTCAAACACTCGAGCTGCTCTCTAATCCCTCAGTAAAATGCTTGCAAGAATATGTAGAGTAGACCGATGATGGTTATCTGTGTTAAATTACCGTGTGTTGTGCGGAGAGATTCGCTTCCGATTGCTTGATTTGTTCCCGCAGCGTCTTCTGCTGCAACTTGATGGCGTCCAATTGGGAGGAAAGGTTCATGACCATGGCATTGCCATTGGCCTGCTGCTGCTGTTGCTGCTGCTGGTTATTTGGCGGCCCGCCTGGGCCTGCATTCGGTGGCCACATGTGCTGGGATTGCTGTTGCTGCTGCTGCTGCTGCATGTTGTCTTGTGCGTTTTCTGGCGGGTGCTGCTGCTGCTGCTGCTGGTGGTTGGGTGGCGGATAATGGCCAGGAGGCTGGGATTGTTGCATGGGCGGTGGATGTTGCATGTAGTGGCCGCCACCTTGGGCGCCCGGCGGCATTTGCTGGGGAATGCCCTGCTGCTTTAGCACTGCAGGGAGAAGGAACATATGTTAATGGGTAATGAATGGTTTCCCTAGAGATTCCGCCACTCACGCGTCTGCTCCGCTGCCACCCGGAATTGATAGTAGCTGGCAAACTCGCCGCCGTACAGGAACTCGAACTTGGGATTGTTCTGCTGCTTCTGCTTTGTGATGGCCTCGAATTCCGGCCCGTTTCGGGCCACGAACTCTGCCAGCTTGTCGATAATATTGCGTAAACTGGCATCTGCAAAAAAAAAAGGGGGAAATTTTGCATAAAATGTGAGCAGCATATCAATGTTTGCATGTGTGCGTGCGTGTTCTGAGGGGGGCATTGTACTCTAGTAAAAGGCAATTTTCCTGGCCACCTCTTACCTCTTGGCGGTTGTACGTCCATGGCGCTGCTGTTTCTACAAACTTTCACTTTGTAATTTCACTTAAAACATTACTTTTTACACTTTTTCAGCGGCACTTTTCATTCCTCTATTCTTTTTCTTCTTCTTCTGGGGTGTGACCAGAGCGTAAATACTTCAAGCTACCACGGGCACCACAATCTGGCAATGACAAACTTTTAACATTGTCACCAGAAAAGCCAGCGGTCACACTATCGCTTATTTTAGATTTTTCGAGGTAAACAAACGAGGAAAACATATATTTATAGCCAGCTTGTCGCTCGTTTTAACACAAACTCCACGCCAGCGGGTAATTGATGTGGCACCCCGCCAGCGGCATGACAAGTCCATCCTGCACATCGATCAAACCCTGCACTGCGGCGTGGCATTAATCTACGCGATCCCCGCCGCCGTCATATAACTTTTGTGATAATCAACTACTAATACATTCACCGCATACGATGGGCAGCAGAATGGCTGAGAATGCCGGAAGCAGCGTTATCAGCATTAATGGAGGAGCCGCTGGCAGTAGCCTCGGGGCCTCGGGGGGCCCGTCCCCGCTGCCGCAGAGGAAGTCCTCGTCGGCAGAGTCGCCGCCAGAGCTGCGCATCCTGTGCTTCGACCTCACCTTCTACAATCGCACTACGCAGTTCCTGCTGAGCTGTGCCGGCGTCTTCATCCTGTACATCCTGTACGGTTACCTGCAGGAGCTGATCTTCACGGTGGAGGGATTCAAGCCGTACGGCTGGTTCCTCACCCTCGTCCAGTTCGGCTACTACATTGGCTTTGGGCTGGTGGAGCGGCGCCTCGAGGGCTATCGGGTGAGCGGAGGATCCTTCTGGAGCGTCGAGCCGGAGCCACGTTGCATTCCCATGAAGACGTACCTGGTGCTGGCTGCCCTGACGCTGGGCACCATGGGTTTGTCCAACTCTAGTTTGGGATACCTGAACTACCCCACGCAGGTGATCTTCAAGTGCTGCAAGCTCATTCCCGTGCTGGTGGGTAGCATTCTCATCCAGGGCAAGCGGTATGGAGTGCTGGATTTTGCAGCAGCCACGTGCATGTGCATAGGATTGGCCTGGTTCACGCTGGCCGACTCCCAGATGACGCCGAACTTCAATTTGCTGGGCGTGGCCATGATTTCGGGTGCTTTGCTCTGCGACGCCGCCATCGGGAATGTCCAGGAGAAGGCCATGCGGGAGTTCAAGGCGCCCAGCAGCGAGGTGGTCTTCTACTCGTACGGCTTGGGCTTTGTCTACCTGTTTGTGATCATGCTGGTTACCGGCAACTTCTTCAGCGGCTTCGCCTTCTGCCTGGAGCACCCAGTGGAAACCTTTGGCTACGGCTTCCTGTTCAGTCTCTCCGGCTATCTGGGCATCCAGTTTGTGCTCGCTCTGGTGCGAAGCAGTGGCGCTCCCATAGCGGCCACAGTGACCACCGCTCGCAAGGCTGTGACCATTGCCTTCTCCTTCATCCTCTTCAGCAAGCCCTTCACTGTGCAGTAAGTATTGCCATCATTAACTAGAAAAACTTGATTTTAACTCGTGATTCTCTCTTAGATATCTGTGGTCCGGCCTGATAGTTGTCCTGGGCATTTATCTCAATGTTTATAGCAAGAAGAACAAATTGACGTTTGCCGACATCCGGCTGAGATTGAAACAGTTCGCCAATTCCAGAATCGCACGGACTCCGAGTCGCAAATTCCTCATCGAAGTTTAGTTTGAATACCAAAAATAAGTTCTACCATTTAGTCGAATTTGGACACCGGTTTTCTACAAGAAAGCTTATGTACTATATTTACTTAATTATACGCTATGCAAGTCTTTTGTAGCCTCCACTTCAGCCTGCTGTTATCTATCCATGTCGAACTCCATGACGCGCTTGAAGAGGTCCTGCCGCTCCTTGGCGGACGTCAACTGGCCCATCTCGCGGTCCAGAAACTTTTTCTGGTGCTTGATTATGAACTTGTTGCACTGTATAATGGTGGCGCCGATGTACAGGGTCCTAAACTTGGCCCGGACATCTCCTATCTGAGAAATATGAAGGAATTTAGTGGAACCGTTAAGGATTAAGGTGTGATCCGTCGTTACCAAAGTGATTAGAGGCAATATGCTGGACACAAAGCGTTGGCCACCATGCAGGCACCTTATAATGGCTATCTTGGTCCTCTCGTTGATGTACTTCACCCGGAATCCCTGCTCCAGCATTCCCAGTCCGTACACTCCATAGTACTTTTCCACATTTTTTAGCAGGCACTTTGTCAGCGTGTTGTCGTTGAACCACAACACTTTTGTGTTTGTGTAGGGCACTATCTGCACCGCAATATATCTAGTTTATTAAATTTATTGTTATTATTGCCAGTTTAATTTATATTTGCCTTTATTTACCTGTTTTTTATGCGAACCATGCTTTGTTGATCAAGGGGAACACACGCGTTATGGATTTTTAGGCTTAAATGCGGTCGAAAAATCTTGTCACACTGTTTGTTTGCGTCTGCTGTAAGACCGCGAAACATAATTTCTTATTATTCCGCTAGATGGCGATTTAAACGGTTTTTGAAAATCCAATAAATTAAATTAAGTGAAATTTAATTAAAATGTGAAGATTTACCGTTCACGACTTGAAAACCATTGAAAAACACTTCTTAATAATATAATATAAATATTATTGAGCTCAAAATAAGTAATTCTTAATGTTTTCTGGCGCTGGACCGTAAAATAAGTCAGCATATTTTGAAATGTTCTTTTTACTTTAATAATATTAGAACTTTATAATATTATACTTAAAAAAAAGATATGACTTTGTGTAGATTTAGAAGACAGTAAAAATTTGTAAAAATTCCACGAGAGATAAAAGAGGTGTATGACTTCTAGAGATCAAGGTTAAGATCCTTAAACTATCTTGTGTTATAAACTTCCAAAGGTGTTCTAATTCATTTTTTTAATAGTAGATTTACGTCTCTAATGATTTATTAATATGCTCCTGTTTAATACGCAATTATAGTTGTTAATTAGGAAACCGAAATAGGTCAGCACTTAAATTTTCCGAGAATTTTAAGATTGAATTATGGCCAATTTATGTCAGTTGTCAAGATATTCTATATACATTTATAATATATATATCAAAAATTGGTAAACAGTTTAAGATTTTCACGCCAAAAGCCCTGCCAAGGAAAGGAAAAAAACTACATTTAATTTCATGCAGTTGGTTTTTGCTTTGCAATTATTCGTTATTTAATTTTTGTTGCTTCATTCACATACATATTTGAAGCAGTAATATATGTAATTAAAATTCAAAAAACAATGCAGTGTCAGTGCCACCCGAAAGTAGGATCCTCCCACCTGCTATACCCTGGAATTGGCAGCAAACACTGCACGCATTCACGCCTCGCACCACTGGCGAATTCTCCAAGTCGCGTCCCGTTGTGATGCATCTGGTGGCAGGCTAAAATGTACATATATCGGTATATATAATATATATTGTTTATATGCGCAACGCATCGCATTATAGCTGGCCGGCCAGGCGGCTATAGCACACATGCAGCTTCCATCCCATCCCATCCCACCCATCACATCTCGCTGGCCATGGAAAACCACTATACGGCTCGTATTCAGTCTCCGGCTGTGAGTGCGGCGGGTTATGTGCTCCTCGTCGTTTTATTTTCGCCTTTTTCCGATAGCACATTTACAGTTATTTCTAAAAAACAATAAAATTCAGGCAGCGACGTGGAAAAGCGCTACAAATACACACAAACACTCCGTGCGATCTCTTGTTCGTATTTCCGATTCCCCTCTGTGTGCTTTTTGTTTTGTGTGCGTGGCAAGTTCAGCGATTTTGGTCTATATTTTGGAAAACGCATCCGCGCAGCCTCGTAGTTGGCACGAATATTCCGTGGCGATCGGTTCGAGAGATATCAGTGATCAGTCAGACCTAAAACCAAACCAAAGCAGCAACATGAGCAGCGTCGTAAGCACTCAATACGTTCGGTCTTCGATTCCGCCAGGATTACTAAAAGGATTTATTTTTATTTTTGCCAAAGGATGAAGATCTTACCCCCGAGCAGATTGCCGTTCTGCAGAAGGCCTTCAACAGCTTTGATCACCAGAAGACCGGCAGTATCCCCACCGAAATGGTGGCCGATATCCTGCGCCTCATGGGTGAGTCTTGCCTTGAGTCCTGATAACTGATTGGAGAAGGAACTAAAGCTGGTTTTTAATTGCAGGTCAGCCCTTCGACAAGAAGATCCTGGAGGAACTGATCGAGGAGGTCGATGAGGACAGTAAGTACAAGTTTAGCCTATACATAGATTCCTTTATATATATACCTCCGAGATTGAGTCATTAACATTATTCAAAATGATCGAATTTTTCGCATAAAAATAGACCCAGTTCAATATTCGAAAATTAAAATTCATTTTGGTGGAAAGGAAAAGCCAATTAAAATAATGAGTTCAGAAAATGTTTGGGTTTGTGTTTTATATACACAATTTTATTTTGGTTGCACAGAAAATTATAATCATTATTATAATTATAATTAATTATACAGATACGTGTTTTCGAAAGCATAAAAATAGAGCAAAATTTTGATTTGTGGCTGAGAAAATAAATTATGTTACTTATAGATTTCTCACTAGAAAGAACTGGAATGGCTAGAAGAATATTTGGCAGATAATATCAAATTACAGCAAGGAACCTTTAAGAATTTAATTG
>JAEIIH010032120.1:0-17019 GCA_018904745.1 Drosophila orosa
GAAGAAGTAACGACAACAACTGATGCTCCTACGACGACCGAGGAAGTAACGACAACAACTGATGCTCCTACGACGACTGAAGAAATAACGACAACAACTCTTTCTCCTACGACGACCGAGGAAGTAACGACAACAACTCTTGCTCCTACGACCACCGAAGAAATAACGACAACAACTGATGCTCCTACGACGACTGAGGATGTAACGACAACCACTTTGGCTCCTACGACGACCGAAGAAGTAACGACAACTTCGATAGCCACAACAACCAGTGAAGATACAACTCAGGCATCAAATCCGCAGCCGCACCATGGACATCATCATCATCATCACTATCATCAGATTGTTGGAGCACCTGGCCATCCATTTCCGCCTCCGTTACCGCCATTTCCGCTTCCAGGAAAATTGCCAGAAGCTGAATCAGCTGTTGTAGGACTTCTGCCTCTTCCTGTTCCACCTTTGCTTCCAGCAAGGCCAATACATATAAATTCGCACCCAGTGAGACCACATAGACCTCATATACCTTTTGGAAACCTCTTTGGAAAATAATATTCTCTAATAATATGAGTGTTTTGGTAACTCTAGGCTCTAGGCGTTGAAGTCTAATCTGTAGCAAACAGACAAAAACATTTTGCTCTTGCAATCTCACAATACGATCTGTATGATCAAGCCTATATTTCGAGTCGAGTTTACCGATTAATGTGGATTGAAAACAAGCCGACCTCTCTTAATAAATTGAAGGCCGCAAAATCAAATCAAATTATCGTACAAATATTATTCTCTTGCATTTTCCACTTTCACGTATTTTACTTATCGTAATATTTGTGAAATTATTGTAATTCATAGATCAACATTTTAAAATCAGCTTCTGATAAACAGCTTTTAAAATTAAAATAAATAAATATTATCTTTAAGAACTATATTGGCTTTTATCTTTTATTTTGTAATCAAGGTCTACTAACATCGACGATTATTTTATTATGAATGATTATGAATACACAAAAGTGTCTTTTCGTGGACTAAATTGGCCTCCCATCAGCTGTGATAATGAACGACATTTCCGAGAAGTTCTCCAGGGCAAGAGGGCTGAGAAGTCAATACATCTAGTGATTAGCTTGTATACCAAATGACACCGGAACAGGTCCTTCGATCCATTTCAGTAGTCTTATTCTGTCTCTTTATGAGTGTAATCAGCGTCCCACCTCACCCTCTTATCCATAAACTTAAGGAAACTATTTCTGGACGGTCATGAACCTTTCCTGGTGACACACAGCTGTTGGTGACCAGAAAACGAAGCAGTATTCCAGTCTGAGGCGATCTTTGTTGTTGATTTGATTTGATTTTAGTGGCCTTCCTTACGCTACAATTTTAAAAAACTTACAAATTAGTGCGCTTGTCACAAAAATTTACAATTTTTTTGAAACATAGTGTTTTGATGAACATAGTGTTCAAATAAATCTTAAGAAGATATCTAAACAGACCAACGAGTTCTATAACTAAGTCAATGCTTTCAGTGAGCGGGTTAAGCGGCTTCAAAGATAGAAGAGTATGTGGGTATTAGGATTACGCGGTGGTATATTGAGTTTTCACCAGGATTGAAGATGGTTCAAGTTCATAATTTATTCATTATGACTGATAATTAAAGAGATTCCTTTCAAAAATATAGTTTAAAAAAGTTTACTATATAATTTCGACCATTCATTTTTGTTGGTGGCGCCACCAGTGGCGGTACATGAAACCGTAGCTCTTGAGCAATTATTCGCTAGGGGGCGCCATGCTATTTACAAGTAGAATGTGTAAAACGTGTCAAATTTATGTATCATTTCAAAAAGCTAAAATAGATTTATAAATTATTTTTAATAAATGTTGTAAAACTCAATAAAAAATGTGTGTTTATTTCCCCTGAAATACAAAATAAGAGTGAGCTTAATTCATAAAAATCAAGAATGCAATGAATGATTTTGAATGAGTCTCATCGCCCTTCATTTAAAAGATTTTTTTTTTAACTTTTGTTTTTTAAGTCAATAGGAGTAATTCCTGTGAAGATGGGTGTTTGAAGCCAATAGGAGATAAATAAATAAATAAATAAGAAGTCATTAGTTTAATGTACATATAATTCTCATAAATTCTTTATTAATTCGATTTTTAAAATGTCTTGCTTCTTTTGTGTCGCCTTCCTTTGGTTTAATTAGTTTACTCTTCTATGCAAATGCCACACATTATTTTATATTTAAGTATTCCGTATAAATATTTCCTTTGCCCTCCAAGCAATTTTCGAGTTCTTTTCGAGTATTTATTTGGGTTTAGTCAGTAATTATTTGTTGGTTAAATAATTTTAGCAATTTATTTATATAATTAAATTCTATAATTTGCTTCGGGCTTCTCCGTTCCATTTCACACTCGTACATAACCGATGTTGTAAGTGTTTCTACGTGTTCGTGTCAGTGTTTGGTTTTCTTATCTTATGCACATTTATATTTGCAAAAAACATGAATGGCTATTTGTATTTAAATATTTATTCAGTATCTATTCAATAATCGAATGTGAGTAAAAAGCAACAGTCAAACTTAAAATGTCTCAGAGTAAATCCCTTAAAGTATATACACCTAAAATAAAGGAGGTCGGACAAAACACAATGGATATTAATTGGAAACAATGAATCCTGGAAACAGTATACAAATGTAGTTTCTAAACGTTAAATACACATTTACCAACATCTATGCCATACTTCAGATCCATTTTTTTTACGTTTTCTTTTTTCCCTCTTATTAATTTTTAGCTTATGCATTGTAATAATTTTTCAAAGTATCACCCTGTGTTTTCTCATAGTTTTACGTTTTTTTTTCTTTTGTTTTTGGTTTTTCTTAAAAGTTTTTGTATCAATTTGCTTAAAATGTACAACAATACTTCAACTTATTTATTAGTTATTAGTTTTAACCTTTTTCAACAAATCGCGCACTTTGAAAACGGGCCCGGAATCGTCGGCTCTCCGAAGAACGAGAGCCTAAAAAATGCGTAAAAATGAAAGGTCCAAACAAAATCGATGCGAGTGTTTGTATATGGCTATTGTAGGTTTACTTTTAGTAGACACTGTAGTACGTTGAACTGTTGCTTGGTTTTATTACTATTAGAGCTGCCATCTGATTTGTAGCTAGTATCGATAATTTACGAAGAAGTAGTTTGTGGTTAATGCTATGGCCTAATTTATGATAAAGTAATATGATTTGTATTATTTTCTAGTGTATCTGTTGCAATTTTAGTTAATTAATTTATGGTTGCCCGATGTTAGTAGTTTCAAACAAGGCTCAGTTAAATCCGGTAGGTTCAGTGTTGAAATTCAGTTCAAAAACAAGTCAGCGAATCGCGGCAGCTCTAATATCCTTATTGTTGTGATATTTGCAATATTTCTTTTGGTTTTTGTTTATCGTTAAATTCTATTTTAAGTATGCTGTACGTAGTGGAGGAAAAAACACTTAAAATGTTTCGTTTGAAAAAGCTGCTTTGACTACCGGCCGGATGGCTCTTCCTTCGTTTGGCTCTACGGTTTGACTATTTTCGCTTAGTTTGGCTTGTGTGTCGGAGTGTGTAATTCATTTTAAATTTCATTTAAAATAGGAACAACCCGCGCGCGCCTGGCACCGCTTGGGTCTCGAACCTAGGGGCCACGTCCGCCGCTGCCGCTTCCTCCGCCTATTGCTGCTGGACGAGCAGCTGCTCCACCTGGTCGGCGGTTCGCAGCAGGAAGGCGGCGCTCTCGCGGTACGCAGATATCACCTGCCGGGCCGCGGTCACCTCGTTGGCGCTCAGCTTGTGCGGCAGGATAGGTGGCGCTCGATTGGCCTGTGCATCCAGCCCACCGCCACCGGCGCCCACTAGCAACTGCTGCTGCTGCTGTTGCTGCTGCTGCTGCTGTTGCTGCTGTTGTTGCTGCTGTTGCTGCTGGAGCTGCTGCAGCTGCTGGGTGGCGGTCACCAGGGCATTGTTATTGTTCACGCTGCTCAGGCTGGCCAAGTTGGCGGCGCTCAGCTGCGAGTTGATGTTGCCTGCCGCAGAGTTGCTGCTGTTGTTGCTGACCAGGTTGCCGCCGAGACCGCTGACCAGGCTGGTCGGCTTCATCGAGAGATCGGTGGGCGTAACTGAAAGGATACCATGACGATTACTTAAAGATTCTATGAGAAACGTTGAGTGACTTACCATTTCCTAGGCCAGCCACCCCCGGAAAGTAGCCGGGATAGCTGGGAGCCCGGCCTGCGGAAACTGCCGCTGCCGCTGCCGCTGCTGCCGCCACGAAGGGCGAGGCCGTCGACGGTGAGCTGAAGTCCGTGGTGTAGGGACTGCTGGCCGGCAGTCCGGCTCCGTTCGAAGCCCCGGCCCCGTTGGCCAGGGTTAGGCCGGTGACACTGGCTCCGCCGCTCACGCTGGCGTTCGAGCTCAGGGCCAGCGGGGAGCTGCGTGCCGAGCTCATGCCACCGCCGCCCCCACCAGCAACTCCCCCGCTGGTGCTGCCGCCGCCCCCGCTGCCAATGCCGCCCACAGTGCCCACAGCTCCGAAGGGCAGCCCATCCGCGTGCTCCGAGTTGGGTGTGGATCGGGCAAAGCCGACGGCACTGACGAACGGCAGGGCAGCGGCCGCCACGCTGGTCAGGCCGGCGGCATCCGCGGCTCCGCCCACTCCGCCGCCACAGGTGACCGTGGCATTGCCGGCGGAGGTGGTGCTGGTGCCGCCGGCCCCGGAGCTGGTGGCTGCCACAACGGCGGCGGCGGCCGCTGCCGCTGCAGCTGCTGCCACAGCGCTGCCCGGCGCCGGAACTGCATGGGTGATGGGCTCCAGGCCAATGCGCATCCGCTTGGCGTTCATCGACTCGTTCTCGCAGGCGATGGCCAGAATTTGCTCTGCCTGCACGGACGTCAGGTGGGCGGGCGTGGGTCGGGTCTGCAGCGAAATCAAACAGTTGTTGAATGAATCAGGTCAGGTATGAGAATTAAAATGTCAGCGATATGGTCACGATTTTGTTGACTTTGGAAACTTTACTCACCGTATTCTCCCATCCATCGCGGGTCTTCTTGTTGCGCCTGCACGACTTAAGATAGGTGCGGATGCGTTTGCGGGATCGGTCACTGAACTCGGGGAACTGCCGGGCGCAAGAGTCGATGATGGCCTGGATCTTCTCTTTGGGCTGCTTCGAGATGGGAATGATGCGGTCTAGATTCTCGTCGACGAACAGCCGCACGAACATCTGAAAGCGAAGGAGGGGAGGGTTAGTGACCCGACTCCTAACCGTGACCAGGATCTCTGGCGAATCTTTGGCAACGCTTGGCTTTACATTCGCCGCTCACTCACAGCTCTCGCTTTACTCACATTGAAGGCTTTGAGCCGCTCTGGATCGTGGGTGGTGGCCAGCTTCTCGTCTAGCTTGTCGTCGGAGTCGTCCTCGGACACCTCGTCCTCCTCCTTCTGGCCCGACGAGTTCGTCTCGTCCTGCGTCTCCATCGGCGAGTGGGCGTCCTGCCGCGGCACCGGCGACAGCGAGCTGTCCATTTTGACGCTGGCCGCCGCTGCTGCCGCGGCGTTCTGGGCCAGGGCGTTCTGGTACTGCGCCCACAAGCCGCCCACCACGCTCAGGTCCGGACCCTCGGTCCCGTTGCGCACCGCCGTCGAGTTCTGGTAGTTCCAGGCCAGCAGCATAAGCTTCAGCTTGTCGGCGTCCTTCATCAGGCCGGCGTAGGCCTCCGACTCGCTGGCTCCGCCACCGCCCAGGCCGCTGACCACTTCGCCCAAGAGACCGCCTGCGCCGGCAACGCCACCCCCGCCGCCACCTGTGCCAGACCCGCCTCCTCCTGCTGCGCCGCCGACCGCACCCACACCGACCAGGCCGGTGGAGGTGTCGGTGCTCACGACCGGTGTTGCCGGAATAGTTTCCTGTGAAGCAAATGGCAGCATAAGTATACGATTTTATTTTTAATTGTAATAAATAGTTAAACCTATATTTATTTTTTAACTTATCCGGAAAAGACGAAGGGGTACCGTTATATTAAGCATTCCTAGTTTTTCCCATTATCTTTTTTTTTTGAGGTCCATAAGAGAGCTTGGCGAAGACCGCAAAAAGTTTCGGGACTCCGTTCGATATGCCAAATCCCAATGATTAGAAGTAGAACCAGTTGGTGGAAGTTCGTTAGACCATTCAAAAGAATGCAAAAAGACGCAACGTCAAAGAAAGCATCCCCGGCCAGAGATTCAATGGGAAAGTTTTCCCGACTTTCATCTTCAGACCAGGTCCAGTCCACCCTCAATCTGCCCTTTTTTCCCTGCTGTCCATTCTTGGGGTTGCCTTTTTTCACAGTCCGCCTTTTGTGCACTGGAAATTAGTCTACTTGGGCGCCGGGGGTCGGGTCACTGGGTGGCTCGGTTCCCTTCCTGCCATTTGCGGCCAACATGGCTCTAATGAAACATTTCGCCCAAGACGTTGGGCGTCCGGCACACAAGCTTTTTTTCTCCGCTCTCCTTTGGTTTTGTGGTTGAAGGACACTCCCGAGGTGGAATGGAGTGGGTTCTGGAAAATGGGGCTGGGACTGGTGCTGGCAGCACAAATAAAGCTGTGTTCCGGGTGGATGGCCATCGAGATTGAGGCTTCCTCATTTTTCCCTTTAAACTTGGAAGGACTTCGAGTCTTAATTAACATTAATTTGCTGGATCACTGGGACACATGGGAGGATAACTCCAGGGAATGATTTCTGAGCTGCTTCGGAGCTGTAACTGCTACTTCTGTACCTTGGTCTGTGAAGCAGGCTGTACCTGCTTTATTCATAAGTTAATTACAATGGGACAATTTTTTCATGGGCCCCCAGTAAACTTCATTTCCCTTTTCTGCTCTTCTGTGGAGTTTGAACAAATATTTTCGAGTCTATTGCCAGAAAGTGAAACAAATATTTGCTTTATTGCTTACAGCCTCCAAGCCTCCGCCCACATTCCGTGTACACATATGTACATCATTCCGTTCGATACCCACAAACGCCCCCCCTCACACACATCATGTGCAATTTCTTTTAATTTCTTCAGCACGATTGCGTAGTTGGGTTTCGAATTTGAATTCTCATTAGACTAAGTTGTCAGGCCACAGCTCGAGACCGACTCGAGACTGACAGTCCGCCCGCTCCCCGCAGCCTTCCCAGGCCGAGCCCGTCTCAAGCATCCACTCGCACCTCCCCCGAAAACCGACGTCGTAACCACAAAAACTTTGGAGCTACCCCAAGCCCCGGCACACACACACGAGCGCTGGGGGAGCGATGGGGTGGGACTGAGACAAAAACTAATGCATATGTTTAGGCATTTTAATTTATATACGACACACACACTCGAGGAGAGGAACTTCTAAGAAAGCTCACACACACTAGCCCCACACTAGTCGCACTCCGAATCCAGAACCCCAGACCCCAGGCCCCACGCCGCCTTCGTCGTTGATAAAAGCAACTTCCATTTCATTTAAACTACAATTTCCTTGACAGTGCACAGAGGCAACCCCTTGGCAGGGATGTTGTTCGCTCTGGATCTGGGGGACCTGGAACGGGACTGGGCTGGCGCTGGGACTGGGACTGGGACTGGGGCCCAGGACCTGGCAACCCTTTCACGCACTTATGAGCTAAACGCAAATTTTCTTAGCTGCCTTCTAGGCGCAGCTCTTGCCTCCGTCTGGAGAAATATGTCATCGGCAGTTGGCGGCGGGAGGGGAAGGATCGCAGGGCCAGGCAGCTTCCTGGCTGGGCGGTAATTCATTATGCGTGTGCTTAGAGGTTGCCGGCATTGTAGTGGTAGTGGTGTGCTCCAGACACCGCCACATACACAGACACCGACACGGGCGAAGTCAAAGTCTGCTTTTAGGCTGGCAGGCAGCAGCATGTTTATCCTCCACCCTGTCACCTCGTCGGGCTGTTAGTTTTGGGAGCTGCCTCCTGCATCGAACTCCGAGCACACCGCCTCCTGCCACTGCCTTACGGCAAAGGACTTTGCTCGTAAGATGCCAAAAACCCGCATATTTCTGATATTCCGAGGAGCTTCCTGCTTTCCCCAAACGAAAAAGGGTTACAAATTTGTGTGAGACTTCAAAAGCAACTTTCCCCAGCTCGCAGACGAGACGAGAAATGGAAATAAATGCTAGGATTTATGCGTGTGCGTATGCTTCTCTGGCTGGCAGGTGTTACTCATACGCCTGGTGGGCTGCTGTCAGGCCAAAACAAATTACTTGCCAGGCAGGGACAGCCCCTCATCTTTGGCATGCGGCTGCCGGCTAAGTCAAGGTTGCCCCGGATGAGCCCCTTAGCCAAAGTCGTGCACGAGGAGCTCGAGCAGAGTCCTGCCCCCGACCGCTACGAGTCACAAGGACTCCCGACGGAGTTGTGCCTTTTCCGTCTCAGCTTTGGACTCCGAAAAATGTAGCAACTTCCCGGTCCCCAAGTCTTTGTCAAAGTCCAGTTACTGCCCTTTCTTTTCCTTTCTCCTTTCTTGTTTCGTTTTAATTAATGGAAAATTTGTATGTTTTCTTCTTATTCGTGTGGCTGGTCCTTCAATAGCCCAAGATACGGCAAGGTGGGGGCCCTTGTCGACTCGATTGGCAAAAGAAATTGGAAGACATTTGAACGGAAACTCAGGTAGTTGCTTCTCTGCTTGATTAGGAATATGTCTTGGCAGTTAAGGAGCTGGAGGAAGACTTTTCTGCTAACACAGGCATGCTAATACTGTACTAGTACACGACTTCCAATAGAGAGCACCTATTCCAGCCTTCCCGCCTAGGGACACTGCATTTGGGTTAAAAATGCAACTGCAACCCTCGAATGCATTAAATGAATGTACAGCCATAGAATAGCCGTATATGTATATACAAATATATACTGTATATAAGCCCGAAAAAAACGAAAAGCGTCCACAATAAAATAATATCTGCGCTGGTCAAGGCAATTACAAAAAAAGAGCGCCGCACAACATGGAATCTGCAGTTTACGTGATGGGAGGCGGTGCACCAATAAAAAATATAAGTCGGGAATATAGAAAAAATCAGGAGTTGGGTAGAGTACGGGTACGTTGGGCCACTTTCAAATTAGTTACCAGTCACGGTTTAGGCGGGCGGAGAGGGTGTCGCGGCTCACAACAAATACGCTGTCGTGTATATGAAATATTGAAAGCGATATACATAAGTGATATGTATGCGTTTACATAGGTGGCATGTGACTCTGATATTTGTGTAGAGCGGCAAGTTATTTATTTGTTCGCGGCCCAAAGAGGCGACAAAGGGCGTGTGATGTATCAGGTAATAACCGGCTTAGTCTGATAGTCCAAAATGGGGATTATGGCAGGCTAAGCTGTGCCTGGATTTAAAAACGTCGAGGGATAATTAAAAGGCAGTTGACAGCTATTAGTATTTTGATTCACCGACCTCCTGCGTGGGATGATCGTTAACAACTAAGGAACTAACCTTACAATTCCATTACCCTCTATTCACGACTTAATACCAATGATGCTTCCATGATCTGACCCCCAACATTAGTACTATAATGTAAAAATAGTCCCTGCAACCTTTTGTTCTCGAATCATCTGCATAAATTGCATCTGAATGTCGGCATGGCAACTCGTAGCACTCATACGCTCCGTGGGTGCCATTATAAAATTTTGCGTTTCCGTTGAATTTTCTATTTTATTTTATTTTTATTTTTTTGCTGCCACACACGCACAATAGCAAGGGGAGGTGCAGGGCGGAGCTAGAGCGAGGCGAAACTGTTGTGCTGCTCATGCTGCTAAAAAGCGAATGTAGCTGCAGGTGGAAAGTGAAAAGTGGGATGAGTGCCACTGCTGGTGGAGGGATTATACATATTTTAATGCTTTGCACTTCCAGCGAGAAATAAACAAACAACAGTTGCCAGTAAAAAATGTAGTTGCAGAAAGGGACAGATTTTGTGCTAGTCAAGACAGGAATTCTCTATAGTTTTTAAATACAAGTAAATAATAACATTTTGACAAATATTATTCTTAAGCTTAATATCCCATAGTATATATATTTCTTAATAGTTATAAAAAATTCTCTTCACAATCAAATCGTATATAGTTTAACATCATTGGAACGTTCATTTCTAAAAATTAAATAAAAACCAGGTTGGACCTAGGTGGTCCTGTAAATAAAACAAGGTGCGAAAAAGTTTTTTTGTTTCTTCCAGAATTTCTTTCTTTTCTAATCATCGATGGAAGTTTAGCCCAGCATTGATGCCACACATAAGGGCATCGTGAATGGCATTGTGCAACGAACAAGGGAGGCTTGGTGAACTATTGGAGGTGGGTGCTGCCCCTAAGCCCAGCCGCTGGCTGCCGCGCCTTCCACAAATTTCCCCCCATGTTTGACTGCATTGATGATGTTTTGCTTTTCCATTTGCCACCCATCGGTAGGCAAAGTTATTTGTCAAATAAGAAAAACAGGAAAAAATCGAGAACCGTTCCCTCTGTGCACTTGATTTGCTTTCTTTTTCGAGTTTTCCGCTGCTGGCCACAAAACGGGGCAAAGTTACTCACATCGGATCGCTTTTTGGTGCTTGCTTTCGGGGGAGGTCGTGTAATCGCTGAGCTTGTTACATATATATTTTTGGGGGGCACTGTAACTAACGGTACATGCCACTCAAATGCAAAACAACAAGGCTTTTTATGCCGCACGCGAATATTATTTGCCCGGAGGCATAAAGTATGCAACATTGGGTTGACCACCGCGAAGTTGGGCGAAATAATGGTTGGGGAGGTGGAAGAATTGATCTGAGAGCGGGAGCTGCGCCTTCCTCTCCGGTCTGATTAGTTTACGACGTGGTCAGATAGCGACAACGGGTTACCGGACCGAAAAATTAATGTGGGTGACACAAGGGGAAAGAGTATTAGAGTTACCAATGATACTTTTAAGGCTACTAAGTTTCACTGCGTATGTTCCTTATTTATTTTTGAAAGTTAAAAAAATCCTTTTGATACTGTCACTTTGATAACTACTCCAGCAACAGAAACTTAATACCGAAGTTTGAATACCCTTGCAGTTTGAAATAAATATAAAATTTGGATCAATTTATAAACATTTTAAAATTGTAATGCCAACTTTCATAACATTTACCAATACATATTCATATATTATATGTACAGTTTTATTGTTACAGTTTTACATTACATTGCATTTTCTTTATATTTAACGTTCGTTTCTATGACAGCTATACATATGATATAGAAGTCCGATTGTCCTTAAATGAAAACCAAACTTTCTAAAATTATACAAAATGCCCATGTCTCAAATTTAATGACATTTTGTTGAAACCTGACAAAATTATAATTTTTTTCTAAAAATTTTCCGATCGTTCCTATGGTAGCTATATGATATAGTCCCCCGTTCCGAGTTATATAGTAGTATAAGACGATCTGCAAAGATTCATTCAGATAGCTACAAAACTGAGGACAGACGGACATGGCTAAATCGACTCGGCTGTTGATGCTGATCAAGAATATATATACTTTATAGGGGAACCAGTAAGAAAGCAATGAAATCTTCGTAAAATTAATAGGAATATGGGCATGGCTAATTCGCGGTGTCTAATGTCTATGCTCAAATTAATAAAACTCTTAAATTAAACAGGACGAAGGGCTGAAGAAAGTGTTGGAAATTGCTAGGGATATGTTAAGCATCACCGATTTGTATATGTTGCATACCGAGAAACTATATTTTCTAATCACTACCAGGTTTATTATCGGTTTTACTCAAATAGAAATCAATTAGCCTGGCGCTAATTAAGAATAAATGTACTGTATAGGATCGGAGCCTCTTTTTGCTAGTTACAGTTCTCTGTTAGCACTAAGCTATAATAACCTTGTCCGCTTTACCTTTCTGTTTAGTTGTAGAGTTTTCAATTCCACTAAAGACGTAATTTGCCATTTGTTTTTTATTCAAAAAAAAAAAAAAAAAAAGATTCTTTATAAAACAAAGGAATTAATTAGGGTTCTTTAATGCCTGTGTGTTTATTGTACTTTCTTTTGCGCAGAGTCTTTTTATTCTTCAATAATAAAGTCAAGTTTGTCCTCTTGCAGTCCCTTTGCTGCGCATCATTTGTAATTTGTCCCACCTCGCTATATATATATATATATCGTTTTTTACACGCCCCCGACCGCCGCCTCGTGTTCCGAAATTGAAACATAATATTGTCAGACATTGATGCCCGTTTCCTTCGGCGACCGCAACCGCACATACTCCTCTCGCTCGCTTGCTCGCTCGCTCGCTCTCCGCCTCGTCCTGCCGTCTCTTTCGCCCGCCACTTAACCACAGCGGCCCTGCCTATTTTCCCACATTGCCACCAGACCTCGACCCCTCCTCCCCTCCTCCCCGCCACCCAAGTGCCCCCCGATCCGATCCCGATCTGCCGCAGAGGTGCGTAAATAAAATACAAAAAAGAACGCCTACAAGTATGTAAAGAATACCCCGCATATGGTCGGGGATGCCCCATATGGACCAGTTAACCAGCCTCTCGCTGCTTCTTCGACCGCCCGGGTGAGTTTTTTAACGCTTTTTGCACTTGCCATTTGTGAAACGGCCTTCCCAACTTTTTCCCTTATTTTTATTCCCATTTACAACAACAATAAGGCGGCGAGGAGGAGGCCAGGCGGGGTGGGGGCTGCATCCGGCCGCTGCTTATCAGTGATTGCAGGCTGCGTGCGTGATGCGTGAGAGCAAAAGGGAGGAGAGTACAGAGTCACAAATGGCAATTGGTGCGCACACATTTTTAAAGGCGGAGCTTTTTTGGTCCTTTTTTCGCTGCAGCCGCCCTGCTCACACACGCACGCACTCGGCTCTCACTGGACGGCGCCGCGGCGGTAGGCTCCACTGCATCGGTGTCTGTGTCCGTGTCGGCGTGTAAAAATATTACGCACACAAAAATATATACACATATAAATGGAGAAAAAAAGAGGACCACCCGACGACCGCCGAGCGATGGAGCGATGAAGAGATGACGCGATGCGGCGATGCAGCGAGTGCAGCAGCACAAAAAACCAGGAGCATGCATCTGGGGGCATTATTATCAATGAGGAGGCGCCACCCCCACAGCGGGGGGGTGGCGAAAAAACGCAGGCCCACATACAAGGAAATCTACTTACTCATCTGCCGGGCTCAGCCTGACCAGGCCAGACATCACAATTAATGCGCACCACGCAAATGCACGCACACTGGCCCGGCTGTAGGTTCGCAGGGTTGTTGCCCAGTTAATGCCACCCACCGACGCATCCTGCCACCACCTCTGCCCCGCCCAGCAGCGCAGCCTCCCCCACTCGCAATAATTTCTACACCCCATTTCGGACAGCAAACAAAAATTGCATTTTATTTTTGGTTTTTGCGCCTCGTGGCGCACGCATTCAAGTCCTTTTTTCCATTTTCCTTTTTTCCTACCCCTACAAATCACAGCCCCCGCCCTCGCACCTTAACTGCACGCATGACGTGCCCGTTAGTCAATGCATTAGGATGCAGTCGGAGGGTGGGAAGGGAGGTACAATATGTGGGGACAGGCGGACAGGTTGGGCGCCAAAAATGATGCGTTTGTGGAAGTTGGCCAAAATCGGGGCCAATGGCACCGTATTCAGACTAACCACTTCATAAAGATGTGTTAAGAACATATTAAGAAAAATACGACAAGGTTGGAGGACGGTACAAGAAAAGAAGGAATGTAAAATATGGTGAAACATTGGGGATCTATCAGATTAGCTTAAATAATTACTAATATATAATTACTTCCTGAAGTATCGAATAACCAATATTGTAATTGATACTCGCTTATTTTCTATTTATTAGCTTTAGTATTAGATTTGAATCTTATCACCAGCTGAATTAATGGGTTTCAATACTCTGCTTAACTCTCTTGAAACGTTTCCGGCGCACTCGAATCGCATTGCTTTATATCGGCTCATAAGTGCATTAACTGGCGCTTATTATTTCCAAGCAGGCCTGTTCTAAGTCCTAAGTCGTCTCAGGAACCATTCTTTGAGTCCCGGCACAAAGCCTGATGTGGGTGCTGCTGCTGCTGATGGGAGCCAAGTTCCGATGCTGATTTGCATATGAATCCGAATCATGATGCCGATGAAGATGGTGCCGGCGATGCTGTCGACGACATCTGCAAGTCTTCAGTGCATTGCAGTTAGGTGAAATCTATGGCATGGCGCCTCCCCACCTCACGCACATTCCGTATACGCCGTGTGTGCGGCAGGCCAATAGCATCGTTTTGGGCATACGAGATGGCGAGACTTTGTCACTTCAGGTGAGAGGGAAAGCCAAGCGGACACAGAAAGGGGAAAAGCCCGGGCCCGAGGGCACAGCAAGGCATAAGGGGGGAGAAGCGATCGACTGCACTTAACCTGAATGCGAGGGTGGTCTACGACAATGAAGGTGTACTGCGTAATCGGCCCACCTTGCGATTATTACAATAATGCAAGGGCTTGGAGGCGGTGGTATTTCGATTATTGTTTGGTTTATAAGCATTTCCAAATGGCTGAAATAAAGGCGGTAAACCTCTGATGAATAGGTCTCACATATTTATATGGAATAGATAAACAAGTACTTAGATTTAGAATAAAAACCTAACCCTTATTATAAGTTTATCCAACGATTGTTGGATCCATTTATTGCAAATAATTTTGCTAGGTGTACATATTTATAAAATATTATTTGAATATGCAAATGCCCGAGAAGGAATCGCTTGGGCAAGCATTTAATATTTTTTCCCCAATCGTGCCAGTTTAATTGTGTTGCTGTATTTGCACGAAGTGGCATTTTTATGTACGCCGACTTATGTAACCAACTGTACAATGGAATAGCTCAGTGCAGCTCTATTAAATATTAAACGAATGAAATATTAAAGCGAACTAAAAGAATGAACAGCTAAAAAATCATAACAACCCAAATGCCAAATTAAACAAAAATGCAAAAGACCTAAAACATACAACTAGAGAATTGTGAATATGTGGATAAATATGTATATAGAAAATATTTTCCGGTGCCACCGACGCTGATTGATGCGGTTCGCTGCCTTTGACATTTTTTGTCAGCCATACAGCCATAAATATATTTATAAAAACTAAAGAATAGAACACACCTTAATAATGCCAAAAAAATATGCTGTATATTGCGAAAAACAATATGCATCGCGGTAAAAAAGCAACTGTGTTTGCATACCTATTTGTATTGGGATACAATTTTAAAGGGCAGGCATATTGAAGCTTTACGTACAAATACAAAAATTAAACCTTAAATTTACCTCTCTAGGGGAAAATAATAATCCAGCCCAAGGTGACGTTTCTTTGCAATAGGAAAACCCTGTTAGAAAAAGCCATTAAAGAGCTGGGACTCCTTCGGATGTATTCCATCCAGCACCCAGGCAGTGGGAAAATTATATTCAACCTCCGGTGGCAGTCAGCCATCACGATTCCCATTGGAAGCGGATGTGGAGGAGCTCCGCTCTTCACTTCCCTCTGTCGCGACTTGGCCATCGCCTTCGATCGAAACAAATCATAATCAAATCGAATTTCAGTTGATTTTCACTTGCACAGACAGTCGCAGTGGCTTAGTGGCTCAGTGGCCTGTTCCCTAAACTAAAGCCCGGGACGGGGACTCATTTCCAGGAGAACTAAGCAGAAGCTGCAAAAGTTGAGGCCAGGAATGGGAGTAAGGAAAATGCCAAGCGGAGAGAAGAGCGCAAACAAAAAAAAAGGAGAAGAAAATCGCACATAAAATTGATGATAAACCATTCCAAATAATATTTTCTTCTTTGACGCTGTGGGGCCCCGGCTCGGGGGTGGACTGGGGGTGAAAAGTTCTTGCCAAAAAGCTGCGTGGCATTCCTAACTCCACGGCTCAGGATTTTGGCAGAGGAAATACTCTGAAGTCTGAAGGCAAAATGATGAATTATTTGCTGCCTCTTTCGTTAGGCGTCAAAGTTTCTCCGGATGATGGGGGGTGTGGCCGGAATCGGGCGATGCCAGGGAAGGACTGGGTCTGGGCCAGGGTATTGGGTCTGGCTTTGGATGGGCAAAAACATAAAAATGAATGCGCAGCCCAAACAAACGCTTCACGGAAGGTGGAACCCGTAGAAGGTCCACGGCTCAGCCCCCATCCGCCCGAACCAAACGCTTTTTGACACAATTTGTGCCACTGTCTGAGCTCGGCCGGAGATGGGATGCGTGGCCGTTGGATTGGGTTTTGGTGGTGTCTGCTGCTTGAATGATTTTTAAACGAGGCAAGAAATCCCAAAAGATGCGGCAAGCGCTTTGCTGGCATGAGCTTACGTGGGCACCCCCTGGGCCCGCTGTATTTCCTTTTTTCTGGTGATATTTTTCGTAAAAATGGGCGTCCTTTATGGGCAGTTCCCAGCCCCGTTCGCCCCTCGGGCGGAAGATAATACAGGCAGCATTCTGGCAAAAAGAGTTTTTATTTGTTGGCCCCCACCATCGATGGCAGCAGAGGGGTGTAGCAGCACAAGGGTTGCGGGGCTGGGTCTGAGACTTAATTTGAAAGAGAGTTTCGGGTTTGGAGCTGGGGATGGTTGCTAGATCGCAGCTAGATGTCCGGAAAGGGTTACTTTCGAAATGGGAATTCATTTACTAAAAAGGTTTATTTGGTGGCATATGAGCGTGTTTGTTAAAGCGGCGTCAGGGGATGGGGAATAAAAGTTGAAAAAAAGGTACCGAAGGTAGTGGCGGAACCCCTCAAAGATTTTGAAAAATGTAATTTATAGTCTAAGATACACCAAAAATTAAATATATTACGGTGCTCTAGAAAGCACTGGGGTTTTAAATATGTCTAAAAGTTAGCAATTACATTTTTTACGAACCAAATTGTTTTGTTTTTAGGATATACAATTTGTTAGGCTTCTGTCGAAGACTAATTCTTCTCTTCTACAATTCAAATTGGAATAATATTGCATGCGGAAAAGTACCAAGAACGCCTTGGTTCTCATCCTAACTCCCTAGCGAAGAGGCTT
>JAEIIH010032125.1:0-16480 GCA_018904745.1 Drosophila orosa
CAAGGGTATACAAACTTCGGTGTTCCGAAGTTAGCTTCCTTTCTTGTTTTTTTTTTAATAAATAGTAGAAGTTATAATTATTCAGAGTCTTAACTTACCTTTTACCTTAAAGAGTCTACTTTTAAGGACACTGCAATAAATAATTAAATCGGAATTTAAGATTAGGATAATTCAATTGTAATATTTACCCAAATGTCCAGTGATTTGTTTTCTGCACTCTTTTCCTTGATTGATATATCTGGAGTTGGCGCCTGTATAAATTAAATTAAATTGGGGCCGCTGGGCGTCTCAATCAATTGATTTGGGATGCATCATATTCGAGACTTTAATTGTCTTGATTTCGCCGCAAAAGCATCTGAAGTTCGGCACCCATATCATTTGTTTGCATTGTTTGCACTCAATGGTTTTGTATTAGAATAAATTGAATTTTGATTCGAAGGCACCACCCCGACTGGGTGAGATGCGGGAACTCATCACCATCTCATCTCGCTTTTAATTACATTTTATTAAAAACATATACGAGCGATGCTGCGCCACCGCGATGCTCTCCAGCCGCTGAGAAAAGTTCAGAATGGAGAGAGTGTCATACGGATCGGATCCACATCCCCTCCGGACTAGACGCCAGAATCATTCATCGCTCTGAACTCGAGCAGTGAGGACGTTCAGTAATAGTGCTCCGAACTTAAACCAAAGTGCTCCCTCATAGTGTTTGTGCCAGACTCTACGCCTAAATTATAAAACATTTATTAGAAAAGTGAGTATTTTCTTTACTTAACTGCGACTAAGAAATCGAATTAAATGTGAAACAACTTGCTTATTATATATGTTCCTAACGACGATCACAATTTATCAACCTTTAACCCAAGCCAGGGTCCTTATCAATAAACAAAATAGGTTCAGGTTCTCATTCTCTATCTGTATATATAGGCATTTTCAATTCTTTATTCATTAACTCGGGCGGTTGATGTGCCTTTTTTTGAGCTCGTAAATTTTATTTCGCATATTTCTGACCCAATTTCCCAAATGCATCACTTCCTCTCCCTTTTGAAGGAGAATCTGGCACATGCAGCCAATGCAGTGGATACTTTTGCGTCATTTGTTTATCGCCGCAAGAACAATATCGACGATTATATGGCTCTATATATATTCAGCGAGGTCTAGCCGCACAATGGACAAGGAACCAATTTGCTTTGTTTGCAGTTGTTTCTGTTGCAAATCAGCGGCAGTTCTTTATTATTTGTTTGCACCCCCATAAAGACGGCACATCAATTTTGGTTTGTTTATTAGTTCATAGTTATTTGTTATAAACAAAATGTTGATGTAATTCGTAAGGAGGAAACACCTCTGAACAAACAACTGAAGGCAAACGACGCCATTGCAATCTACATTCCAATCTACATCTATCCCGATCGATTATCCACAGATCACGCATCGGATTTGCCTAGCAGCATCCCAATTAAAGATCAGAAACGCACTGCACTGCACGCACCATGGGCGAGGGCAGTCGGACACTCCAATTAGTATTCCTGGCTCTAATTGCAGTCGCTCAATGGCAGACAATTGCCGCAGGGCCAGTCACGTAAGTAAACTAGATCGACCGACTTAATTACTAAAGCTGTCCCAATTCCTTAATACAATATAATATCATGCTTTCTAAATACATAAGATCAGAGGTGGTGTAAAAAATAACGCTAGTTCCAACATTCAGTTCTTAATGTAACACTTTTCGTGCTTCTATTGTAGTATTCTAAACCAGTTCGCTTATAAAAATGATAACCCTTATACTATCCCCACTTTCTTTATCCCATTTATTCATTTCAATTGTTTTGCGCAAAGTTCTATTGAAATTAAGGGGAAATGCATTCAATAGGATTCCATCTGGATGCAAGACCATTAAAAAGAACAAGTTTTAAGAGTCCAATTACTTTGAGTGAGACACTCGGTGTGGAGAACTATAAATCTGCGATCATATCTATCATACGAGGGTGGTAATTGGATGCTCAAACTTTCCAAGAGCTCGCCCTCGCCCCAATCCCGCGATTCAAAGGAACCACGCACATTTCCTAGCTCTCCTCTTTTTATGGCTTTGGACACATGTCACACATTCGTTCGCACTTGGCTCCAGCGCCAGAGTTCCTATTCCTATCCTATCTGGCAGCATCCACTGCACTGTGAGTTTTTAGCGAAATGTGTAAGACATCAAACTGACTGTTGTCGGTCGGCGCCTGGCCATCGGATGGGTGCATCCGCATCGCATGCACAGCCTCATCTATGCACATCCACATACACTAATGACTAATGCCTTCAAAGGGAAGCCAAGATGTTGGCTGTTCCGCTTATTTGTTTGTTTATTTTCGGACTCGGGATGGGACCAGGCATGTTTTAGTGCACACTTCATGCAAATGGGACTGGGAATTGAAAACTGGGAACTGGGAACTGGGGAGGGTGCCTTGGAGTGGGATAGAGCAGCATGTGTTGCCTGCTTCCCCTATATCCATGCTCTTATCCGTCGGCACCGCCGTGCACTTCACACAAACAGCTTTGGATTGGAAATAGGGTTCCTGACCCTGAGAGCCGGGCCACCACCACTTATCCACATATCCATCCATGATCGCGATCGTGCCCCTCAATATTTATAGATGCACAGGCACTGATGGTGGTGGTCCCGTCCATTGCACATCCCCCAGCCCCAGTGCCGATGATTAATGACCTAGAGCGAGGCTAATTTTAAGAAAACTCCGTGTCCCCCGACTCCTTGCAGCAACGAGGAGCTGCGTGGCACCATCCAGTCGCTGATCTACTCCTACAACCAGCTGGACAATAAGCTGGAGCGACACGAGCATCGCGAGCGCGCCCTGGGCGAGTTGCTGAAGAAGGCACTGCAGTCGCTGCAGAAGGGGCAGAAGAGCTTGGAGCCCATCAATGGGATCTTTGGACGCCTGGACGAGAGGGTCAGCCAAATAGAGACCATGCTCATAACAGTAAGTCAGTTATTCTTCAGTTCTGGTATAAAAGGTATTTAAAAAGAAATCTCAATTTTAAAATCATTATCATGAATGTTCTTGAAATCGCCCAAGATGTTAGGGTTTAAAATTGAAGAGCGTACCATCGAGCTCCATTTAAATTGATTTAAAATCCATCGACATTTGTATAATTAAAGTTTTTGAAGCAAAGTTCACGTATTTAAAATTTAAAGCGGTTTTAAAAAGAAATGTATTACATTAACGTTGATATTTCCGTGGTGATCAGGGGTGCCACAGGTGTAGCTGTGGATTCTAAATGTGGCTCAAAGTTGTATGCAATAAATACAAAATATTATAGCCTATCAAAAATACATTTTCTTTTTACTTATTTTTGTTACAAAAAAATATAAAAAGTCTTAGAATATTTTAAAACTGTGCATTTTACATATGTATGTATTATGTATTTATATCTTTAGCAAGAGGAAAAGTACAACACTCAGTCGGACCGATTCAGCCAGGCCACCGAGCACATGTTCAAGTGGATGCGTGAGAACGACGAGTGCTTCAAGCGACCACCGGTCAGTTCCAAGCTGATCGCCGCTCCGGCCTCCGCGCCCACCATTCCCAAGGAGTTCTTGGAGGAGCAGCAGCGCGTTAACAAACAGCTTCTGGAGGAGATCCAGAAACTCTCAGCCAGCGTGGCCTCGCTCAAGGAGAGCAGCCAGAAGGCGGCCGTCGAGACCCAGCAGAATTTCGACACCCTGCCCAAGGGCAAGGAGCTGCTTGCTCAGATCGACGCCAAGCTCCAGCAGCACTCGGCGGCGGCGGCGGCGTCGGTGACTACCGCTGCTCCGCCCAAGAACGATGAGTTCGAGGCCCAGCTCCTGAAGAGTCTGACAAATTTGGAAGGAAAGGTGACACAGTTGAGCGAGAGTGCTCAGCGTCCTGCTACGCCCGTCGGTCTGAACGAGAAGGATCGGGCCTATATCCAGGAACTCAATAACGACACTTTGAATGCCTTGGCGCACCTAAAGAACGATAATCTGGCGTCTCAAAAATCGGGTGAGTGCCTAATTCTTTTTTATGATTTTAAGTCCCAAAAGCAATAATCTGTCGACTATTTTTTCGTTCCACAAAGCCTTGCGGGAGACCACGGAGCGACTGCAGCAGACGGAGGCCAACATCCAGGCGGACGTTCGCCAGCTTACCACTGACGTGGGAACTCTTAACAAATACTTGACTTCGGCCAACGAGAGCAACAGCAAGCTGGCCGAGGGACTGGAGGCACTGGGTAAATTCAACAACATCATGATGACCAACTCGGAGGTGGTTCTGGACACACAACGCAAGGTGGAGTTCGGCACACTGAACGTGGTGCAGCGAGTGGGCAAGCTGCTCGGTGAGCAGGTGACCCAACTGACCGAACTGCTCAAGGAGCGCTTCTCAGCGCTGGACGGAGCCATTGTGAGCACTCAGCAGGAGGCGAACAAGAACCTCAGCGGACTCCTGGACACGGAGCTGAGTCAGGTCTGGCATCGCATTGAGATCATGGCTGGCGAAATCAGCCAGAGCAGGGAAATGCTGGGCGTCATCCAGTCCGCATCCGATGGGTACATCAACAGCACTCTGGCCACGATGATGGGACTGGGCGGCAAGGTGGAGGAAACCAAGAAGCACATGATCGACATGGACGAGAACCTGAACTACCTGCTGGGCAAGCTGTCGCTGATGTCGAGCGAGTTTGCCAACATCAAGAAGGGGCTCGCCGACTCCCTTGAGGATCTGCGCAACTCCTTCCATGTGCTCCACGAGCGAATGCCGACGGGTCCCGGGCCGCACAACATTGACAAGAACAAGTATCTGACCGATGTCAGTCTGCTGTCCAAGCGTCATGTGGAGCCAGAGAGAGAGTAGGCGGAAGAAGGAGCAGGAGCAGGAGCAAGAGACTCCCCCGAAATGAGCAAAATACAATACTTCTAACCATAGCCTCTAAGTCTGCCCACTTACATGTAAACATAACGATCTTAACTCCCCAAATACCTGCCCCGAATACATACATACACTTCATTATGAACAATACAATCTTGTGGTTTATTCTTACGAGCTACAGGAATTCCTGGCGATAATTTACATATAAGTAGTTAAGGTAACTAGTTAATATTAGGGCTCTGCAGCCCACTGCCTACTTGCCCCAGCGCTGTTCGCACCGCGAGTACTTGCACAGGATGCTGGCGAATGTCTCCACGTCAAAGTACCGTCCGCTGGGATGTGTGTGGAATTCGGTGAAGCGTACATGCCAGGGTAGCAGGCCGAAGGTGCATGTCTGCCGCGCAAACACGATCCCCAGCTCCGGCTCCGGTGCCACAAAACCCAGTCGCTTGGTCAGCATGCCACTGATTTGCTCGGTGAGCGCTTCGCGCTTTTGGCTGAGTAGATTTTGCACCATCGGCGTCTCCCGCTCCTCGTACAGCTCCCGACAGACGTCGGCTATGAGGGCATGGCCGTCAGAGCCACCGATTTGATAGAGCTGCAAGACGGTAGAGTCAAAAAAACTCAATTAGAAACTGATAAGACAGCGATTGGTTCCGGGAATTGCTTCAGATATGTACTCTACCAAGGAGACTTCCGATTTTTGAATATTTTGATATTTTGACCCACCCGCTTAACTGTTTAACCTCCATATTCAGAGGACAGATAATGGAAATGACTGGCGCCAGATAAATACTATCTTGGATTGAGATTATTGAAGCATTGCATATTCTATTTTTAAAACATAAACATTATATTTAAAATTCTTTAACAAAGTACCTATTATTTAGAATCTTGTACTTTGACCAAATCGTTTAATAAGCTAATTATTGGTAATGAAAACCTTATCTTGATTGTTATTCGATTGAATGAGAGTTGTAATACCTTGTTTATTTGGTAGTTCGAATAGGATCTGGTTTTAGAGTGCCCATAAAACAAAAGTTATTATTTTAAAGCTTGTTTTTGAACAATTTTTAAAGTTCTTATTCAAGTTTCATGTAATAAAATAACATTAAATGAGATTTAAAAATGTATAAAAAGAATTGAATTATGTTTCCAAATTGTTTTCTAATCGGTTCTAAGCAAACTTGATTAATTTTAGTAAATTCTCTTTGGAAAAGAGTGAAATGAATCAAAAGTGTGATGTGGCTTTAAAACAGCGAAGGGCACGCCGTGGCTCAATTTGCTCACGCTGCTCAAGCCGTTATCTTTTTTCGGAGGCAGCTGACCAAACCGTTTGATCTTTGCTTTAAAGCCATTAATATTTTATGTCCAAAATGCATTTTTAAAAAATATTTTGTTAAATCCTTAAATCATTTTGGCTGCTATTTTTAATTTAAATAAAAATTAAATAATAAAAATATAATACCCTCCTTTTTTAGGGTATTGTTATATTCGACGTGTTCTCTGTACTCACTCTTGCCCCCGTTATCAGTTCCCGCTCGCCGGCACACACACTCACCTGCAACTGCTGGGGGAAATGCGAAGAGCCTGCACCGTTCGCATAACCATTGGCATTTTGTCCGTTTTTTGACTCGCTGGTTTCCGGCTTGCTTTTACTTGGTGGCCACTTGAAGCACCTGCCGCCACCTTCGTTGGCCGACCGACACAGCTCGGCCAGTTCCACGAAGCCCCTGGCCTTCGTCCGCTTATCGTACACACTGACATGCTTGACGCCCACGTCCAGGGCGAAGCCGAAGATGCGCCTCAGGAGCAGCTCATCCACGTAGGCGTCGCTGGGCGAGATTACCAGCACCAAATGCTGCGGCGTCTTGGTCAGCTGGGAGCGGCAGTCGGCGAGCACGCGCCGCTCATGCAGCTCACGTGCTGCGTCGCCGCGCCAGAGGTCATATGACCGTTGGGCCAGTGCATTCAGCCGGTCGAGGAGCCGCTGCAGTAGCTCGTAGCCGACAACCAGGAGGAACAGCAGCTTGCCAAGCAGCAGGCAGAGAACCGTGATCATGCTGGCGGCGGCCGGCGGTGGAATGTGCGCTCTCTTCGGCTCGGAATCAGCTCCTGTTGCTTCTTCGGTTCCCCTTCGCAGTGTACACAAGCGGTCATAACCTGCAAATGGGATGCAGATCGTTAGAAGCGATCCCAGAGGATCCAGGTGCTTACCCACGGTTGTCCGGGGTCGGTTGTCGAACTGCTCAGTCACTCTAGACGCGGAGTCATCGTGTTATTTAAGCGTATTTCGTTTTAACCGATGCGCTCTCCGAGAAGTACGTGTTCGATAGTGTGACCAGATGAGAAGAACCAGTGTTGCTAATCTAACTATTCGCACCAGACCTGCTTGGGCTGGTCTGGTCTCTCATTTCGATACATCGCCATTTTTAAAAAGGTATCGATAGCAACATCACAGCTTTTGCAGCTCTGTTTCGCTATTGTTTTCGCCTTTGCCGGTTCTGCCTCTGTGTTCTCGTGAAGTGAAAATTGCAATTCCTTTCCAATTCAAGCAACAAATAAGGTGAGTAATACTCGCCAACCGCTGTCTCTGTCGCACCCTAATTGTTTTAAGTGGGGCTTTCATTGTAATTTTGTTTGCGTATATAATTTACTGTAATTCGCCGGCCAGGCTGTCTGCTGAATATATTTAGGGCGGGGGCAGGTGGAGAGGAGATGTCAGTGTCAGTGTCCTAGTGCCTGCGTGTATGTGTGTGCATGCCGTGGGTGTTCGTACTTGTGGTGGAAGAGAGACAAACGACGAGAGACAGCTGTGCTTTGGATTTAGATGTGATGGCTATTTTTATGTGATTCATTTTGTTTGTAAAATTAAATTCACACCACACACCCACCCATACACACAAGGTCTCTTGTATATTCGGTGTATTTCTGACGATGATTTCATATCCGATTCCATGCCACAATTAATTGCCAGCAAGTGTATGCAAATTAACCCTTAGTTGCCCAGCGAATATTCCAGGCGCCGCACCTGGAGTATATCACCCGGTACGATAACATTATAACTACTCAGCTGTTGTGGCCATCTTTTGTTTTTGTTTGCTGACTCACACGCACACTCACACGCCCATTCGCACACCGGCGCACAATAGTTTACGCAAGACCAAACCCAGTTGTTTGTGTTTGTGCCGCTGATGACTCAAAAAGATGGCCAAAATACGCGCTATCAGCGTTAATAATAAATTCGTCGAGTGCCAGGAGAAAGAGTACAGAGAGAGATTACTAGTTAGGTGGAAAAAATACATGGCCTTAAAAGGCGGCTGGCTTCAGTTTTCCATTAGCGCAGTAACTCGAGCCCACTCACACACGCAGACGATAACGGTAACTCAGCTGCAGACATTTAATCTCTGCCTTGCATTCTCGTTTTTTCCTCCTTTTTTGCACGCAACAAACGCATCTGCCGCAACAAAAAAAGCAAAAACAAGAACTAGTAGTAGAGCCGGGCGAAAGTTGAATCTCAGCTTAGCTGACGTTTCCTCCTCCTCTCCTTTTTCCTGCCGCATTTCCCACTCTTAATTGCCAGCCATTTGTTTTAAGCTACTTAAAGACAAAAACAACTTGTGTGTGCCGCCGGTGCAATAAACTCATTGGCATTGGCAGAGTAGTGAGGCAGAAAAAAAAGCATCTGCGCATACACTCTCTCAGAGAGTTTTCCCCCATTTTCCGCCAACCCAAAGTCGAAGCTTTCTCCATCGCTGCGAATTGTGCAAGATTTGAAGCTTGCACAAAATCCTGCCGGCTCCAAATGCGAAATCCATTTTCATTGCCACTCCGGTAGCTGGCCCCAAATGGTCAAGCGGCGCTTTTCCCCAAAAAAGGCCACAAAATCGAAGTTTGAAGTCGTAACAGAAGTTGTTTGAAGTTAACAGAGCTGCTGCTGCTGCTGCTGCTAACAGCGGGACTCCGACTCCTGTCAGAACTCGGAATGCTTACTCCGAATCCGAACCGTGGGCGTGCGCTTCGTTTAGGGTGTGTTCCTCGTGTGTGTGTGTGCAAATCGTAATTGTGTGTCAGCCCTCAGTCCTGTTTAGGAGTCACTTGACCCAGTTGGAAGTCCGGAGCGATTCGTCGTCTGTTTCGTGGACCAACTTGTTTCCATTTCGCCTTTAATGTGTCGCCGCCGCAGCCGTCGCATCCGCAGTGATACACACACAGCCAAATGAGCAAGGAGTGGTCGCCACTCGGGCTCCACCTTTGCGGCTTCTGCCAGTGCCCGCTAACCGAATCCCAGCCCTTTGTATGGCTGCCAGTGTTGTGACCGCCGCCGCTTGAGCAAAGCAAAAGAAACGAACGAATCCGCCAAGGAATGTCAATTATATAATGTGCTTGCTTCGTATTTAGAGTCTTTGAGAGTCCCCCGCAGCAAGTCCCAAGAAAAGAGCCTGCACCATGTTTTCCTGCTGTCGAGCAAACGCCAAGGCAGGCAAAAAAGGCAAGGCCAGCAAGGACACGGAAGAGGGCGCAGAGCCGCAGCAGGAGTGGGCCAACGAGAAGGGAGAACCGCAGCTGAATGGCAAGCCGGAGAAGGAGCCGCAGCAGGAGCCTTCCGCTAAGGCAGAAAAACCAACTGAAGCGGATAATCCGGCGAAGGAGGAAGAGGCCCACGCAAAGACCGACACTACTGGTATTGACACATCCCTAAGTATATACACACTCCTCTCTCCACCATCCGGCAGCTCAACAGCTGGGCGGAGAGCACTCGGCTTTCGTGTCCTCTCCGGAACGAGCCCCGGATCACTGCACACTTACTGCAGCTCTGACCAGGAGCTTTATTCTACTTGCTGTCTTTTCATTTTGAACTTGTGTACTTCAAGTGGCTCTTAGTGCCAGATTAAGTTCACTTTTTAGTTGGTTTCCACTGCACTTTCTGTACCTTTTATATACGATAATGTGGAACAAATCAAGGAACAGTGCCGATTCCGAGTTGATTAATGAGAAATAGCTAATGACATTATTCATACTACATGAGTGTAGTTTTATTTTTATAAAACGATTAAATAGTGTACATCACTTAAAGTGTACGCCTGAATGATTGTACAGAGAAGGTCACAAATATAGAAACATAAATCGAGGTTATGGTTTATTTAAGATGACATTTGGTTTTTTGCTCTAAATATAACTAGTGTGAACATAGATAGAGACATACATACATTATAAAGAAAAGCACCAACAATAGAAGCTCAATTCCAAAAAGACGATCGAAAAGGTTAGGTAGGAAAAAAGAAGCAATCGTTTTTCAACCACAATAGTGTTTTGTTTTGTACTTACCGTAAGATACCTTTGGGCACCCTTGCCCTTATTATAATATTCATAATTGCATTAAGATATTTTATTACAAAGATTTATCCACTTTAATCCGACCCTCATTTGTACGAATAATGTGATGTTAGTGTAATAGTAATACCAAGATGAGTAATAATTTAATCTATTCATAGTGGTAATTGAAAATGATCTTTTAAATGCGATAAATTACACAAGTTGAGGCCATGAGCGAACCAGGAAGCGAAGAAAGCCAATATAGCTAAGATTAAAATGAAGTAATCAACTCAAGTATCGGCGCTTTCCTTAATTGTTTGTGCCATTAAAGCCATCATGTAAAGTAATCTTAGGCAACACTTCCACAGCCGATCCAACTCCGACTGAAGCGGCTAATAAATCACCAACTTCAGCACCAGCACCTGAACCAGCGGCAGAGGCAGAGACATTAGCCCGCTCCACGCACTCCTCTACATCCACGGCACCACCTGCTTCGATGACCAGCGCCGGGGCGGATGAGGAGGATGATGTGGTGGTGGCGGCCGTTACAGCGACCACACCGCCACCCCAACCGCCGCCTACGAAGAGCTGCCTTTCCAGGCACAACTCCACACATCAGTCAATCAAGAAGAAGGTGAACATCAGCAACCGGGCGGAGATCATTGAGCCGGAACCGCTGCCCTTGCTCGTGATTGCTAGCCAAAATCAGGGCTCGCTTCTGGACGACGACGAGGTGTTCTCCGACTCACTGCCACCGCCGAAGCGGGAGAGCATGTGTGCGCCGTATATCGAGGGGGATTTCTTGTCGGAGACACTGGCCTTTGCCCACGGATTGCCCTCCTGGTTCGACGACGAGCGACTTAACGATATGTATGCTGCTCACTGAAGCGTTTGCCTACTGCCGGTTCTGGTTTCGCGACTCTATTATCAGGTTTCTTCTGTTCTTCTAATTTATTAATAGCAACTCCGAGAGAGAATTCTGTAAACGGTGATCTAGGTAGTCAGTGGAAAAGCATTCTGCAAAATGCGTTTGCTCAGATTCAAAATTATTAGTTTATTGCTTTGCTCGTTGTTTTTATGTTGAGAAATTCGGAGAACTCACTTGCCCAAGTAAGTTTAAAGTTTGAAGGAAGGTAGTCCGAAACCAGAGCAGGCCTGCCAGTAGATTCCTCGCATTCCGCGCCACGATTAGTATATGCTCTCCTCTGACCTCATTCCATGTCCAGCGGCTGCATCGAGCCACCGGTCACGCCGGTGGGACGCGACGAGCTGGAGTTGAAGCGCCAGCGCCTCTACACGGAGCTCCTGCGAGCCGCTCATGCGGCTGTCGAGCACAGCGTGGCCGTGCGGGGTATGACAGACTTCGATTGGTTTCCTTTGGAACTCCTTTATTTGGTTATTCGTTACTTGGATTGTTTTTAAGTTCTTTGTCAGATGAAGCAAGTGGTTCATCTTTCAGCGAGTGACTTTGTTTAAAGGATCATCTTCTCTGTCTTTTCGTTCATTTTTTGTGTCATAGTTGCATGTGGTTTTCCGTTTATCGACTTGTTGGGCTTAGCTTTGTATTTCCTTTTGTCATTCGTCACGAATCATCATCCTCACACTTGTGATAAGGAAATCCCTAGACGGGAAGTTATAATTTGGATATATTTATGTGTTTAGTGAGAAATGTTGTGAGTGCACGGTTTTTGTTGGGGTTATCACGCTGATAAATTCACCTCTTCACCTATTTAGATACTTTTTCCTAACGTTCACGTTACATTTCTCTTTATGTGTATATATATAAAGAGACTTGCTAAACAGGCTTTAATTAATGTTTTCTCTCCTCTTTGCGCATTTTCTGGTGCAGATAACGAGCCGGAAGCCAAGCCCGCGGCTTCTGTCGAGCACTTGGAGAGCATTTGCGAACGTTTGGAGACCCTCGTTGACCGATTGGAACGGACTCTTACGGCGCCGCAGCAGTCGCAGCCTCAGCCGCTTGAACTACCCACGCCCATTCTCCCGCCCCCGCCAACCGAAGAAGAAGTAGAGGAAGCTCTTCCAGTAGCATCACCAGAAGCAGAAACACCACCACCACCTTCGCCGCCGCCGACGCCGCCGCCCAGCAGCAGCAACAATATGAGTGTAGCAGGATTCGAGGATATTGTGGCGGGTCCGCTGAGCCAATATCTGTCTCTCTCCGCCAAGATTGGCGGCGATGTTGCCCAGCACGCTGAGCTCGTGAAGAGCGCCTTTGGGTGAGTTATCTTTTCTAAAATTGACCCACTAACTTGTCTAATTTTGCGAATTCCAATGCACAGCTTGCAGCAGCAGTACGTGACGCTGGCCACTCAGATCGCCCAGCCGGCGCAGCCCAAGCAGGCGGAGTTGCTGAAGCCGACTTCGACGCAGATCAGCGCCATCCAGGACTTCCGCGAGAAGCACCGCTCCTCGCCTTTCTTCAACCACCTTTCGGCCATTAGCGAGAGCATCCCCGCTCTGGGCTGGGTGTGTGTGGAGAAGACCCCGGGTCCGTATGTGAAGGAGATGAACGACGCCGGACAGTTCTACACGAACCGAGTGCTGAAGGAGTGGAAGGAGAAGGATGTCAAGCACGTGGAGTGGGCCCGCTCCTGGGTGCAGACGCTGACCGAATTGCAGGCCTACATTCGCCAGTACCACACCACTGGTCTGGTTTGGTCCGGCAAGGGAGCTGCCCCCGCTGGAGGCGCCCCACCACCGCCGCCACCCGGAGGCATGCCACCACCACCGCCACCATTGGATCTGAACGCCCTTAAGCTGGACAGCGCCGGAGACGATCGCAGCGCTCTGTTCGCTCAAATCAACCAAGGCGCCGACATCACCAAGAGTACGCGTTCTTCGAAGTTGATTAATGGAAAAATTAGCTAACTGGTTTACTTTTATTCCCAGACTTGAAGAAGGTCACCGGGGAGATGCAGACCCACAAGAACCCCTCGCTGCGTACCGGACCGGCTCCCTTCAAGTCGCCTGCCCAATACGGCGGAAGTTCGAGCGGCGCTCCCTCGGGCCCGGCCGCTGCCAAGCCACCCGTGTTCGAGCGTGACGGCAAGAAGTGGATCATCGAGTACCAGAAGAACAACACCGGACTGCTGGTGGAGAACGCCGAGATGAACAACGTTGTGTACGTGTTCCGCTGCGAGGGCTCCACGCTGACCGTCAAGGGCAAGGTGAACAACATCGTGTTTGACTCGTGCAAGAAGTGCTCGCTGCTGTTCGACTCTGTGGTGGCCTCTGTGGAGTTCGTCAACTGCCAGAGCGTCCAGATGCAGGTGCTCGGGTCGGTGCCAACGGTTTCAATCGACAAGAGCGACGGCTGCCAGATGTATCTGTCCAAGGACTCGCTGGGGGTGGAGATCGTCAACTCGAAGTCCTCCGAGATGAACATCCTCTTGCCCGACGCCAGCGGCGACTACGTGAGTTTTGCTTGCGTTTTCATATTGTCGTCCCAATTAATGTTTTTATTTCTTGTTGCAGACCGAGTTGGCTTTACCGGAGCAGTATAAGACCACCATTGTCGGCAAGACCCTAAAGACTGTGTGCGTAGACAGCCTCGGCTAATGTGGATGTGGTTGCCCATGCCAGGGATCCCATCTGTTGCTTCTCCTCCAACCGTCACCAGAAACAACAGCATTAGCCAGTCAGCAGCAATCATAATTGTATTTAATCATAAGCGCGAACTTTTCTTACTTCCGAGATTCTGATCAACCTTTTCGTACCAAATCCCGATTGTATTAATGACGTGTTGCCAAATCTTTTGCTATTCTGGCTAAGTGGGAAGAGTATTTAAATAATTTATTTCTACGGAAAACCGAGGCCCACATAAAAAAACAAAAAAAAAACAAACAAAACCAACCCAATGTATTTATATATATCGAGAGTGTGCTTAGTGAAAACGGAGAGCATGGAATTCGATCTTTTAAGCAGACTCTTCACTCGATCATCAGAAGTAACTCTCTTTTTATATTCTATTTAAATAAAATTTAAACATTTTTTATCAGATAATTGGATGGTTAAATATATTTAAACATTTGTGGGGACAGCACCTGTCGATGTAGGAGGGGTTTTCTAGACTTCCTCGCATTTTCTGTCTTGTATTTTTCTTTGTTGTTGTCGGGCTTCAAGCTGTACATTCTCATTTAGCATTTGGAAGCTCATTTCTACAATAATCCCCCTGGATAAGTCTTTTTTCGAGTCGTTGAAATGATTACAAAAGGTTTAATATCTTGCGCGACTCAAAAAAAGACTGGAAAATGTCTCGAATATGACTGATAAATGCTCTCAAAATATGTTCATAAAAAACAAAATGTAATACAATCGAGAAATTCAAATAAAATATGACTAGAAAAGGAGTCGTTATAAGAGGGTTTATAAGGGGTATTAGAGACTCTTTTGTAAGTGCTAGCGTACTCCCGAAGTCAGCATCATTTATGATCAGAAAACGAGCGCAGTTATGCTAATTTTAATCAGATAGCTCCCAGCTACCATTTGGAAGATAATTTTTACAATAAACCCCCTGAATGAGTAATTTTCGAGTCGTTAAAATGAATAAAAAAGGTTTCATATCATGCGCGACTCGAAAAAGACTGGAAAAAAACTCGAAAATTACTGATAAATTCTCTTAAAATATATTCATTAAAGAACAATAACAATATGTAATACAATCAAAAAAAGTATCCTCTAGGTGATCGAAATTTGATTGAAATATGACTGGTAAAAGAGTCGCTTAAGGGGTTACAAGAGACTCTTTTATAAGTGTCACGGCTAGCATACCATTTATTCCCGAAGACAGCTTATGATCAGAAAACGAGCGCAGTTATGCTAATTTTAATCAGAAAGCTGACTCGAAAAAGACTCAAATTTGATGAGAAATTTCATAAAATTTTAGTTGAGTTCGCTCTCCTAAGCAATTTGCTTTCCTTGTACGAGTTACGGGTTTCCTTGCTAGTTTGTTGGAAAACATTATACTTTACTCGATAAAAGGTTGTATTTTCTATTTTAAATAAGTTGTCAGCGCATTTTTTATCAGATAAAAAACATGAGAACTCGATTTATTGCTACGTACATTTACAATTTCTTTAATATAGCCAAGCTCAGAATGAGAGGGTCGCGGTTAGGAATGGCTGGTGGCTAATACTGGGGACCCTAGATCTTCTTGTACTCGATCCGCTCCACTTTCACCTCGTCGCCAATCAGCTGGTACACGTACGTGACCACGGTGGTGCTCTGGATGTCCATTAGGACGAACGAGGGCACCACATTGCTGTCCAGCGGATTGAAGGCTCCGGTGGCCGAGCCCGGGTTGATGTAGAACTTATTGCCATGCTCGTACGCCTCGAACTTGTACGTGTGCCCCGTGATCAGAATGTCAACGTCCAGCTGCCGCTGGATGAGGGCCAGTGCCTCTGGGTCGCCTCGCGGCACCACCTGGTGGCCGTGGCACAGGCCGATGCGGAATTGGCCCACGGTAACCACCTTCTGTTCCGGGTAGCTCAGGTTCTCGTCAAAGTCGCCGCGCACAATGTGCACGTCATTGGCCAGCGACTTGAGGTAATCGTAGGACTCCTTGGTGCAGATGTTGCCGGTGGCCAGGATGTGGTGGATGCGGCCCGGGACCAGCAGCTTCTTGAACTTGGCCGGTAGGCTGCTGCAGCGGTGCGGGATATGCAGGTCGCCGAGTACCAAAACAAGCATCGTGGTGTCCTTTGTTGCCGTTTGTTTTGTTTCGCAAAATAAAAAAATTGTGAAACGCCCAGCAATCTGCCGATAGGTGCCGTGGGTCTATCGATAGAGATGACACTTTCTTGGATCGAAAGGAATTTAAACCGCGGCGGTTATTTCAAAGTTTGAAAATACTGCAGTTTTAGTTTTCAAACAATTATAATAATTTATACAATATTATACAATAGATCTCTATACTGTTGATGGACTAATTAAAAAAATATCGGCATTGGAAACAGACATTTTGAAACCCCAAGGTCGCTGAAAACATCGGCTAAATAACTAAAATGCCTGCGTGGCTACACAGTTAGTAAAGAGTTTCGGATTGTTAAATTACATGTACAGTTTAATAAAATTAAATATCAATGGGATGAGTATAACAGCCGAGTCGATCTAGCTATGCCCATATTTCTGTCACTACCTCTAACCTCTCAGTTTTTAAGCTACATATTTCAATGAAACTTTGCATACAGTCTTATTATACCCTTGCAGGGTATTATAATTTTAGTCAGAAGTTTGCAACGCAGTGAAGG
>JAEIIH010032134.1:0-13480 GCA_018904745.1 Drosophila orosa
TTTTGGGCCCTATTTCAATTTATTGTAAATCAAGAACGTTTTCTAATGAAATATTCAAAATATTTCAAGTAATATCGTTTTTATATCATTTTTTGGGCCCTATTTCCATTGATTTCAAATCTAGAACGTTTTCTAATTAAATATTCAAAATATTTCAAGTAATATCGTTTTGTATAGCATTTTTGGGCCGTATTTCCATTAATTTCAAATCTAGAACGTTTTCCAATTAAATATTTAAAATATTTCAAGTAATATCGTTTTGTATAGCATTTTTTAGGCCCTTTTTCAATTGACTTCAAATCTAGAACGTTTTCCAATTAAATATTCAAAATATTTCAATATCGTTTTGTATAGCATTTTTGGGCCGTATTTCCATTAATTTCAAATCTAGAATGTTTTCCAATTAAATATTTAAAATATTTCAAGTAATATCGTCAAGTGTAGCCGTTTTGGGGGTCTATTTCAATCGAACCGCTTGTTAGTTTAAATAATTATTCAAATAATTACGATTGCTCTTTAAAATAAAAAACTTTCTTAGGAAACTCACAGATTTTCTCAATCAGCTTGGCACCCTGCTCCAGGGGCTGGCTCTCCAAACGCTCCCAGGTAATGTCATTCAGGGAGGGCACGCTCTCCAGATCGGAGGAGGTTAGCCACCTGGTGGGCTTCAGCTGCATGTTGGAGGCATCCTTGGAGGCTTGGGCCGCCACCAGAAGGCAAGCCAGTAGGCACAGGCGCAGACTCATCTCGGGGGGATCGGAGACAATCGGTGGATCAGATCGGGCCAAACGTAGAACGACGTTTGATGGTCTCTGCCAGTCCAAGTCGGAACTTATATAGTAGTTGCTCTCCGGCTCAATCAGCAGCCCCAGTAAGTAGTATTATTTAATTTTGCTGACCACCAAGGAAAAAAATCGCCGCCGTTCTGCTGATCGGATGTCGGACAAAAAAATGCCAGCCAGCGGAAAAATGGCGAAAAGCTTATTTATTTATTTATTTGCATGTGTTTGCCAGCGGATCTGTGATAACATATTAGGTTCATAAACCTTTTTTACACTTTTCAAAAAAAGAAAACGGACATACAATGTTTTCGTAGTACGTGGTATAGGAAAATTGTGTACAAAAATTGGGGGTTACAGAATTCACTAGTTTGAAATTTGGGTTTGAAATAACTCAAAAAGTGGCCGGAAAAAATTCTACGTAATATTAAATCATAAAACAAACTACAAAATTTACGCTGATTTAAGTAGTTCAAACAGCGTATTGTAAAGATTTAGACAGGATTTCGAATCTTTAAGGACTTCTGTGTAACTATAAAGCTAGTTCCAGTAATTTTAAATAATAATATTCATACAAAATGTATTTTAATTAATTGTAATTTATATTTATGTGATTATGATGATTAAATTATAAATTAAGTATCAAAAAGCATTGAAAATGCAGTGTAAATATAATGGCCGTTTGTACAATTCATACTGTATTAATACCTGATTTGAAATTGAATACATAAATCCATATATCAAATGCTACAATATATGTTTATGCAATAAATCAATAAACTGTACATATATCGGATCATACAATCCAAAAATAAAATAGAGAAATATTCAAAAGAAAACCTTTTTCTGATATTTTTCAATCAGTTCGATACGCTATACGGTTAAATACGTTATTTTACAACATTTAAAATGGTCATATATTAAAATGTACTATATTTTCGATTTGATATCATGTGCGACGTTTTTTTTTTATCATACATTTTACATTCCCAGAAAAAAACCCTACTTGTAGACAGCATTTACAAAATTAATTGTAAGCGAGAGCGATTTAAAAACAAATATATTTAAACTTTAGCAACTTTCTAAATTTCGAACCTTTCTAAATTTTCCTCTCTGCACTTATTTTGTAAGCCAGACTCATTCAGAAACACGTTCAGGGATCTCTCTTGATTAGAATTGACCTGGCAACAAACTTGCTACACCTGCGTCAGTTCAGAGACGATGATGATGTGACCCTGGCATTCACCTTCGACGATTGGCGGCCGGCCAAAAATCAGAAATCAAGGTGACTAGCATTTTTACATTTACATATAAGCTGATTTTTGTGTAATAACTTTCATTGCAAGCATACAGTATTAAGGTCAAAGTCCTTTTTGTAATGCAAAAATAAATGGAAAATAAATGAAGACGTGCACAATTAAAGAATCATTTATAGCAGCGGAGGGCACGATATCTAACGGTTTGAGCAGCAGCTCGGCCAGCTTCCTCCGAAAAAAAATAACGGCTTGAGCAGCGTGAGCGAATTGAACCACGGCGTGTCCTTCGCTGATTTAAAGCATTGGTAACCAGGCATTTGTTTGACTAAGAAAAATAAATAGGTTTGAATAAATATATAGTAACTAATGGTACAAACAGATGGCCATGGTTATAACGACTCGGTGGATACTGATCAAGAAAACATATTTATATAATTTATAATTTATCACAAAAAACCCACTCAATATTTTGAGGTATAACGGAATACATATGTTTTAATTTTTAAATGCGCTGATATACATTTTCCGGATCAGATTACTATATCCTATAGCTTCCATAAGAACAAATAAGAAAAAGCAAAGTTTTTTACTAATATCTCCTTCCAGGATGGATGGCAGGAGCATCCATGCAGCTTAAATTGATTTTTACGAAGAGCAAAAAGGTGTCCCCTATCCCACCCATTATTTGGAAGATCATTTTTCCATAATCCTCCCTGGATGAGTCTTTTTCGAGTCGTTGAAATGAATAAAAAATGTTTCATATCACAACGACTCGAAAATGACAGATAAATGACCTATAAATATGTTTATGAAATAACAATAACAAAATGTAATGCAATTGAAGATTTTTCCTCTAGATCAGCGAAGGGCAGGCCGTGGCTCAATTTGCTCACGCTGCTCAAACCGTTATCTTTTTCCGGAGGCAGCTGGCCAAGCTGCTGCTCAACCCGTTAGATCTGGTGCCCTCCGCTGCTCTAGATGATCGAAATTCGATTGAAATATGACTAGCAGAAGAGTCGCTTATGGTTCAATGAAACGGTTATAAGAGACTCTTTAATTAAGGTCGCGGTTAGCATACCATTTTCTCCCGAAGGCAGCATCATTTATGAACAGAAGACGAGCGCATTTATGCTCATGTTTAATCAGAACGCTGACTCGAAAAAGACTCAAATTTGATGAGAAATTTTATAAAATGTTGGCTGGGATGGTCCAGGTAATTAAACTATTAAATTTTTTCCACGTTTTTTCAACTGGTAAACATGATTTCTCGAAAACGGCTTGACTGATTGTCCTGAAATTTAAAGGAAATGTTCAGCATACAAGCCGGCAGCGCATAGACTAGGATTTCTTTGATAGGTCAAATAGTTTATTTTACACTGCGAAATATGCACACAAAAAGTGCCGCCAAATTTTTATTTTGTAATATTTTTAAAAAATCCGAATTGATGCTTTATCCGCATTCATCTAGTTTATGATAACATTTAAATATTAGCAAACGGCACACACAGTTCGCAGGAATCTTGTCGACGATTACAGAACCTTTTTTTAGTGTAGTACTTTGGCACCCTGTATCTCAGAAATCGGACAATATTCAAACTTTGAAAAAATCTCCAAAAATACTTCATACTTTACTTAATAACTGGTAAAAAATTCAAATTGCCAAGTCTTAGGCGCTCTTCAACAAAATGTTTCAAAAAGCGATCCAAAAAACTCCCTTTATCGGCAAATTAAAATTTAAATTATACAATTTGTAAAACATTTAATTTCTTATTCTTGCATACAAAAAAAAAAAAAGCACATTGTTGATTAGCCTAGGAAACGTTTTAGATAACACGCTTGTTGATGTTCGTATAGCCGATGCCCACGCAGGCCATTAGGACCTTCTGGGCACCTCGCACATCCTCCTCCTCGTCGTCCTCCGCCTCGGGATTCTCCAGCTTGAAGGTGATGGAGAAGAAGTCGCGCAGATGTTGCAAAAAGTGAACCGTATATGTGGAGAGGGCGCCTGCAATAAAATTCTCATTATTAATACGTTTTCAAGGCACATTATTCATCAGTTTTCTTCACCTGTTAGAAATTTGGAGACATGCTTTTGGCCCAAGGCTATGTAGAGCGCTGCCAGCCATTGGTAGGTGGAGTCCACACAGCCGCCGCGATAAATCTCGTCCAGCAAACGCATGGCCACCTCCCGGCCCAGATCCTCGGGTATGGAAGGTGTGTCCTGGAAAATAATGTTATCAAAATCCAAGTTCAAATTGAATCCTTATCAAATATTAAACACAACCCACCGACTCCTCCCGCGTGTTGGAACAGCAGTCGGCGGCATAGCACACGCCGTCCGTGGTCTCCGCCACCAAGCAGATGCCGAAGCCTGGCGAATTACCCGACATCTTCCCCTTGTTCTGATCACTGTAAATGTAGACGTCCGGCAGGAATTTGAGCATACAACCCTTGGCCGACTCCACGGTGCGATTGGCCATGGCGGGGGACACTTTGCAGGCGTAAACGGTGCCCCGGATGCGTTTCACCATGCCCTGCGATTGGAATTGAATGGCCCGCAGACTCTTGCGCACTGGACACCGAAAGGTGACCTCACCGCCGCCGAGGGGAGCGGCGCCGCGGCGCAATACCTTCAGTTCGAGGCCCTCGTCCACCAGCAGGAAGCGTTTGAGCAGCGACAATGCGGCGCCCTTGATGTGGTCCACCGACGGCGAGTCCTTGCTGTTGGTCACGCCGCGCAGGCTGCAGTGGAGCGGATTCTTGCAGAAGGGACCCAGAGCGATCAGTGCATCCAAATAATAGCCAATGCCGCGCTGCACACAGCACTCGTGGCTAATGGAGCCGCCGTGCAGCAGGCCCGGCGAGAACATGACACTTGTGCCCGCCGGATTCAGTTCGATCTTGGTGCCGTTGGTGATCTTGTCAAGCAGCCGAATCAGGCTTATCTCATATTCCCTTAGGCCCGGCGCCGACTCGTCCTCCGAACGGATTTGGTTGATCTTTACGGGCTTGCCGGACAAGCAGGAGAGAATCAAACGCTGCTTGAGGAAGTTGCTGCCGCGATAAATGAGGCAATTGCCCTCCTGGGCAACAAACGGCATTGTGGAATCGTCAACCCAACAGATAATTAAGGAATTTAAATAGTTTTTAACCAAATGCACGTGCGTTCAAAGACGTAAACAAAAGCAATCGATAAGACAAAACGATCTGGCAACGCTTTCGTCGATACAAACTAGCTACTATCGCACGAAACTCACGAAGCGCATGATTTTCTGTTGGTTGATCTTTGGCGGGCATTCAAATTGTCAACTAATTCGTAATATATCCCAATAATACAAGTATTTTTAATCGCAATAGCTTTCGTGTTTTTTACCCTCACTTTTCACCAGCTGCGCGGAAAGAAAAGGATTTTAATTTCAATTTCCCCACATCGCTCGTTGGGGGAGTTTTTTATTTGGATTTTTTAGGGGAAAATTTTAATTTTTTGAGATTATTTAGGGGGAAAAGTGAAATTCTTATCTGGCAACACTGCGCCAGAGCGATCGACGATCGAGCATTTAATTAAATTAATTTCCAAGGAAAACTCTATAGCGATGTCGCAAAATTCTGAAATTGTTCCGGGATCAAGCGTCGATGGGTACGTGGTGTGTCCCTTCGACAGCGTCCATCGCTTGCTTCCGAGCCGCCTTGCCGTGCACCTTATACGCTGCGCACGGAACTTTCCTTCCGCCAAAATGGTGCGTTGCCCGTTTAATGTCACCCATGTCCACTCCGTGGCCGAAATGAAGGTGAGTGCAAAGAAGCTGTTGTTGTGGAGAGATGCACCATGAGTTCCCCACACTCTCTCTATTTTTAGACTCACGTTGGAAGCTGTCCAAATCGCTCCACCATGGTGCACTATATGAATCCGGAACAGCTACCGCCGGTGGAGCCGCGGGCGTCCAGCTTTTATGTAGAGTCCACCGATGACTGGGATGCTGAGCCACCGGTTTCGACATACAATCCGCAAGCCCATTGTGAAAGTAACTTCATCATCATCAATCCCCAGGGAAATGGGCCGGCGGCACGCCGAGAGTTTCGCGCACGCGAGCGCCGTCGTTTCATCGAAAACAACAAGTTCTAGGAAATATATATTCCTCTCACATATACATACATGTACATGTAAATATATGTATTCAGTATTTAACCAGAGCTAGGAAACCGCAATTTCGTTAGTTTTTCTGTTACCCGTAACCGAACAACGGGACTCAGTTATTCTCTTTTGTTGGCATTTTCGAAAAGACCCGCACTGTGTCAGTGTTGCCATACTATTGTGCTTATATTAAGTGGCGGTAAATTAAGAATATTATGAAACATTACATCTTCACACTTCTTGGAGCTTAAAAATGAAAACAATTCATTGAATAAATATGCACTTATGTAGGTGTAGGGGAGCTTGAAAAATAAAAATGTAAATTGACGAATTGAAATACATAAAAGTCGAAGCTTACTTTATACAAATCAAGGTTTCATTTTATTTTGATATATGCATGTGTGTACATATGTATTTAAGTACATATATACGTATGTATTTAGTGTGGGGCTGCCACTTAAGTGGCCTTTGAAAAAGCCGCGAAAATATTTAATATCTAATGTGGCAACTCCGTGCTTGGAAGGCTTCAAAATCTAGTTATTTTTCGACTTCTTCTGGAAAGCTCATAAAATACGCCCTTAAAAGGTTTAAAAACTTATTTTAAAACCCAGTTTCATTGTTTTGTTTATAATTTGAGCTTGGCTTTTGCGCACATGCGGTCATCGAGAACTAAGAGAGGGAGAACAGCCCTGTAATCAAAGGTAGCAAGGGTATATTTGTCGTACATATTCTCAAAATTACTTTTAATGCAATTTTACTGCATTTCAGCATTTATTTAGACGATTTGTTTTCATAAAACGAGGAAAATGGTAATTCTAAAATATTCGAAATTGAAAGATGGGCCGATTAGGCGTGAGAGAGGCAAAAAAGGCGATCGCAAAACGAGAGAGTTCCGCGAGTCGACCCCTTCGGTGTGCAGAGAACTGCTATAAAAGCGCGCGCCGCGTTGCTCTCTCGCTCAGTCAAGTTGATTTTCCACGGCGTGTTGTTGCGTTGAAAGCACGGTTTTCCTCATCTTTTTTTTCCACAAAGTTCAAACATCGGCGAAAAGTTAAGAAACAAATCAAGAAACAAAGAAAAAACCAAAGAACTGGGCTAAGTAGCTGAAAACCTAAGCGTCATAAACACAGCAACAAAGAAGGCAACAGCTCCCCCACGCACACTACTGTACGGTTGTGGGTGTACGTGTGTGTGTGCGTGTTTGCGAGTGAAAGGGATAGAAAGAGCAAATCAGGAGCAGGCAAAGGAAATTTCTAGTAAACACACACACATTATTTTTTTCTGTGAGTGCATTTTTGCCCACGCCAAAGGAAAGAGCGCAGAAAAAGAACCCACAAACAAAAAAAACAGGCTCCCAGCGTCGACGCCGACGTTGTTGTTGTTGTTGTTTGCTGCAGCAGCAACAGCAATTGCAGTTGTTGCAGCATCGCAAACAAGAGAGTAAGTGAGAGGCAGATAGCAAGTTAGTGTTGTGGGAGAAGGAGCAGCAGAGGAGAAGCAGCACAAACAAATCAGAAGCACTAAAGGTAAGTGGCAAAACGATCGGCGAAGAGCGATTGAAAGTGGAGACAAAAATAAAACTGCCGGCGAATGCGAATGTGAAAGCGAAAAACAAAACAAAAATACAGTCGCGGTCGTTAAATGCATACATATGTACATACAGACATACATACATAAGTAGGTATAGCTTTAGGTACGATTTTTCTGTTTAATAAAGTGCACGTCCCATACAGTGAAAATTATTCAATAGGAATTTAGTTGGTAAAAAAAAAAAAACAAAACTCATCGAATTGGAATTGGAATCCTTAAAAATTTTCCATTAGGTTCCATTAAGTCTTTTCAGCATGTAATATTTTCGTATTGGATTCAAAATTGGTATACGTGATAAATTCAACCAATACGCACGCACGCACCCGAAAAACAAGCCGAGAAAAACAAAAACGGAAAACCGAAAACCGAAAAACAGCTGCCAAAATGTGAGGTGGGGTTGGGTGGAATTTTTCTGACTGCACAAACATGCGCGCAACTTGTTTGTCTCATGTTTTTATTTTTGTTGTCTCCTTGTCTTTGGCTCGCCTCGTGTTTATTTGCATTCTGCGACTCCTCCTCCTTCAAGTTTGCATGTCATCCGATTCCCTCTTGTCTCGTGGTCTCTTTCAATCTTCCCATTCGTTCGTATTCCAACAGAAAAATGTGGGTTGGTGTTGTGTTGATAAAGCCTGTTCACAGTGGTGGTGTAATATCAGAAGTATGGTCTTTCGATGAAGCCAGAATTACAATTTAACTTGAATTTTAACTGCCAGTAAGCACAGAATGCAAACAACGCATCAGTGAGGTTTTCATTTTAATTTTGTATCCAAATAAAGTCAATTTGGAAGTTGAAGAACAATTGTTTTCTTTTGTTGCTGAAAGTTTTCCATTGATATTAATAATTTCCAATTAGGCATTTTATCGGATCAAATTATTTCTATTATGTTGCTTGTGAATTCTCAAGTTGAGAGTCTGCTAACAGAAATTATCGGGAATCGTTGCAAGATATCTGATTTCGTACTGTAAATAATTATTTATATACAGTTACAAAAGTTCATCGGAAATCATCTGTGTATCTCAACTTCAAGGAAATTGACAAAGTTTTCCATAGTTTACAAAATGTTTATAAACAGTGAAGAAAAAACATATGTACATAGAACCGACTCAACTGTGGTCGTATGGAGCTTAATTATTAATTTCCAATTTTTTCATAAGAATTGTACTGGCTTCTTTTGATTTAGAAAAATATCTGCAAAGTTAAGAACGCATTTATAAAAAATTAAGTTGTATAGGTCGATTCTGATTGAAAATACTTCAATGAACTTGAGGGGAACTAATATCTTAGCTTGCACTGTAAAAACAGGCAACATACAATGTTGTTAATAATGCTTCTTCTTATTGGGCTGCTGGGTCTTGCGAAAATTTTGCGACGCAATTTCAACAGCGTCACTTTTATGCTTTTCCCCTCCTCTTGGTCTCTTTCTTTCCCAAGCTCTTTCTCCCTTTTCCCGTTTTCGGTGGTAAAAAAAAAGGAGAGAAAAATGAGCGAAAGAGAGGAAGCAGCCGAAAAATGTTTTTGTTGCTACCGCTACCACGTTGTTGTTGTTGCTGTTGTTATCAGAAAAAAGGGGGCACAACAAGTGCGAAAGCAGCGGCAGAAGAAGAAGAATGGAGAAAGGAAGGAGACGGCAATAAAAACATAGAAATTCGTGAGGCGCACTAAATTTTCAAGGTTAAACCGGGCAAAACAAACATAAAACCGGTTACAGCATACATATGGATGTACATATGTATGTATATGTACATAGGACGGGGATACATAAGAATACAGGCGGTAAAAGAATAAGAGGAAGAGGCGGCGGTGAAAGCAACAGCGACGCAATATAAAGCACACACACTCAACAAAAACAAAACAACACATTAACACCAAAAACAACGCAGACATAAAAAATTCAATGCGGTTGTTTTTGTTTTTTTTTTGTTTTGCTGCTTGTGCTTTTTGTTTTTATTTGTATTCTGTTTTACTAGACGAGTTGGAAAACGCATACGAAAACAAAGCTAAGAAAAAGAACTGAAATTTGAAACTGCAAAAAATTGGCTGAATATGTATGCATATGTATGTATGTATGTATGCATGTATGTACATATGCATACATACATATGTACATATAGTATTATTTTAGTTGAGAATTGCAAACTCGTGAAAAAAATGTTTAAAGAAGTTTTACCTTTAAAACCAGTGATAAGAACCATAATGTTCACATGCCAAGTTGTAATTGGGAAAATAACAACAAATCGCAGCTGACAAATACATACATACATACATATATACGTTCATATTTATTTATGTATGTACACACACACAATAACACAGCGGAGTTGGTGCGATAGAGATGACGCTAATGTTTGTTGGGGGTTGAAAAGCTTTAACGGTAACTGAATTATGTGTCTGCTGCTGTTGTTTTTGCGTGACCTTGAATTTTGACTGTAGGGGAGTTTCGATACATGTCTATCGCTATCCCGGTCACACCCAAGCCACCATTGACAAACATTTTGCAATTTCCAAGACGCAGTACCGTTATACACTTGTGGCCAAGAGAATAACCTCAAAGAAAGGGAATAAATTGTGAATATTGAAGAAATAAATGTCTTGTCATCCATTTTAAATGTGTTATAGTGTTGATTATCTTTAAAATTATATTATAAAATTAAAAAAATAAAATTAATAATAATAATACCGGATATTGTGTGTACTACCTACAATCCCAGCCAGCATTTTATGAAATTTCTGATCAAATTTTGAGTCTTTTTCGAAGCATAAATGCGCTCGTTTTCTGATCATAAATGATGCTGCCTTCGGAAGAAAATGGTATGCTAGCCGCGACACTAATAAAAAGAGTCTCTTATAACCCTTTCATTGAACCGTAAGCGACTCTTCTTCGAGTCGTATTTTAATCGAATTTCGATCAGCGAAGGGCACGCCGTGGCTCAATATGCTCAGGCTGCTCAAACCGTTATCTTTTTTCAGAGGCAGTTTGCGGCGCTGCTGCTCAAACCGTTAGATCTCGTGCCCTCCGCTGATCTAGAGGATACATTTTCGATTGCATTACATTTTGTTATTGTTATTTTATGAACATATTTTTAAAGCATTTATTTGTAATTTTCGATTCATTTCGTCTTTTTTGAGTCGCGCATGAATGGTTTCTTCTCTTTTCAATTATTTCAACGACTCAAAAAAGACTAATGACTACAAAATGTTCTTTCAAATGCTGGGTGGGAACAGGGAAAGAACGACTCCTAATTGCAAATTTTCCAATAGGTTCAACAGGTTTTATTGCTATTTCCATGAACACAGCTTTAAGTAAAATATAGGCAGTGGTTTTGTTTTTACTTTGTGCATCCCGTTTGGCCCTTTTTGTATTATATTACTTTTTATTTTGTAAAGTTCAAAAGCTGTGAACATTAGACTAGTGTTGAGGCCATTAATTGAATCATGAGTTATAATGAGTATAAATGAGTTATAACTCGGCAACAGTACTTACCAAAAAGTAGTCACTGCTTTTAATGCTCAAATATATCCATATGTACGGGCTTTACAGCTGCCTTTACTTACTCTTAATTAACCCCCGATTAAAATCACGCTTAAACTGCTAATTATTTATAGAAAAAAAAGGACGCGCACCTGGTGTCAGAGTACAAAGACAAGCCCATATATAAAAACCTCCACAAATCACACACACACATCCTCGCTGTGCATTTCAAGAGGAACATAGAGAGCGGGAGCATGGAAGTGGAATCGAACATCAAGCAGCGCGCCACCAATGGCAAGCACTCGCAGTCGCTGTCTCCGGCGAGGGGATCCGATTCCAAGGAGAGTTCCGTGGAGCGGGAGCTCAATGGGGAGATTCAGGCGGTAGAGCTGAACGGCGGAGGCGCCTCGAATGGGCACATCAAGAAGCCGCTGCCCGTGGATGATGGCAGGATCAAGCGCAAAGCAAAACGCCTGATTGTCCAAAGACAGAACAGCGGCAGCGGCACAGCCGGCGGCAGTCCCAGCCAAACCAACGGCAATGGAGTGGGTGCAGCAGGAGGTGGTGCCGGCGCCTCGCCGATAGTGATCAACGGTATTCTGCCCTCCCCCGGTGGCTATGTGGTGCCCCATCGCCGCTGGAAGAATAGCCGACGCTCCCGGAACCTGAATCGGGGCCGTGGTCTGCCAAAGAAGGGTGGTGCCGGTGGCAAGGGAGTCTGGGGGCTGCCCGGCTCCGAGGCTCTTGCCGAGGTCTATGAGGACGAGAATGACCCGAACTATGATAGCGAGTGCAACGATCGCAATGTGGAGCTGCGCGAGGTGATCACGGAGATCACACCCGAGGAGTTCTTCAAGCTGGCGGAGCCCATTGTGCTGGAGTACTACGAGCACGGGGATACACACGAGGTAGCCGTGAGCTTCGATGAGATACTGCAGGGCCCGTTGCGGGAGCACATCACCAGCATTCTCGTGGAGATCGCCATGGACCACAAGGACTCTCAGCGTGAGATGACCTCGGTGCTGATCTCCGATCTCTATGGGCGGGTCATCACCGGCAAGGACATCGAGAAGGGCTTCAACATGCTCCTGGGCAATCTGCCGGATCTCATTCTGGACACTCCAGAAGCGCCCTTTATGCTGGGCAATTTTATGGCCCGCGCCGTGGCCGATGATTGCATTCCGCCGAAGTTTGTGGCCAAGGCGGAGGAGGAGCTGCGTAACCTACAGCTGGGCGAGCATGCCGAGCACGCCCTTCGCCGCGCCGACTCGCTGCTGCACAAGCAAGGCTGGGCGCATCTGGACAACGTCTGGGGCATGGGTGGCCCACTGCGTCCGGTGAAGACGATCACCAAGCAGATGGAGCTGCTGCTCAAGGAGTACCTCTCCTCCCGCGATGTGGCCGAGGCGCAGCGCTGCCTGCGGGCCCTAGAGGTGCCCCACTATCATCACGAGCTCGTCTACGAGGCGATCGTAATGACACTAGAGTCCCTCAGCCAGACCACCGAGGAGGCCATGTGTGAGCTGCTTAAGCAGCTGGATCTCACCTGCTTGGTGCTGCCCGCGGGCATGGAGCAGGTTAGTACTGATTACGAATCACCAGTCATAAACACACGCTTAAGTTTGGTTTACGAACCTTTTTTTGTTTGAATAACAACAAGAAAGAACGCTCGCTAACTTAGGAAAGCCGATATTTGTATACACTTGTAGTTTTTATTTTATTAGATTTATTACAAAATTATAATCATAGTAAAATCACCACAATTCCTAATTATTTTCTTCATTTTTAACCAGGGCTTTATTCGCGTCTTCGATGATATGGCGGATATCGTTCTGGATGTGCCACTGGCCTATATAATACTCGATCGCTTCGTCGAGCGCTGCAATCGCGCCGGATTCCTTACCGACAAAATAATCAACAATGTGCCATCGCGGTAAGTTCATAAACAAATGTAGTATGTGTAGATAAAATTTAAAAATGGATAGCCTAATACAAAGTGCCTTTATTGATGTCAGTAAATAAAGGAGTCAAAAATGCGTCAGTGATCATAATTGAATCGTTTGTAACCTGTCCGTCTTACCGCAAGACGCAATACCACTAAATTTGATTCCAAACTTCAAATTTTCAAATCATAAATATTAAAGATAAAGGGACGATTGACTCTTTTATCTTAGATTGTTAAGAAATGTCCAGTTTTTTTTTTTTTTTGTTTCTATTGATAACAAAATAGAAATTCATTTGATGATAAAGAAC
>JAEIIH010032136.1:0-23677 GCA_018904745.1 Drosophila orosa
TTTCGCCCCTATCTGAAAATTGAAACTTCTCCTGTTGAATGCGAGATTGGTCTTACTGAACTTTTTCTCATTTATAATATTTTAAAATGTATTCAAACTTTTGGCTAAAATCTACTTTTCCTTTTCTTCTTTCAGATGGCAATGGATACTTTCGTCCAAGGTAATTATTGTTTATGGTTTATTATTGTTTCTATTGCTAATGATGAGAATGGAAAGCTGAATTATGTGGCATGATTTTCACATTAACCGCAACAAATCCTTTATCCAATAGGTCCTACTGATAATATTAAACCATCTAAAAAAGTGTATTTATACTAATACAACAATTAATCCAAGACATTTCCTCCTCCCTTTCAGTCCCCGGCATGTGATTCCCCCAGATTTCGACAAACTATACAAATAAAAAGGTTGGTTTTCCTTAATTCGCTTGATTTTCTTCAGTACATAATTAGATGATGTGAAAGGAATGCTGAAAAATGTGTAATGATTTCACATTAACCGCAACAAAAACAATCCTCTAAATTAGGTCCTGCTGAAAATATAAAAACAACAAATAATATACATTCCCAGTTAAACTACCTTCCTTACTATTGTATACATTTTCTTTTGTTACAGGTACAGTACTGCACAAAACGTCCAGATTTATATTTAGTTTTTGTCTTGACTTCTGAACATAAATAAAAGTAAACAAAGAACACGTGATATTTACTTGGGGGGATTAGGTCATGCGTGTTTATAACCTAAAAAAGACGGCAGAGTTCTCTGGCCAAGCGCCTTTTGGCGGCAATCATTTGCCAGGGGTGCCGAAAACAAGAGCGGAAGAAGAAGCATGGCAAGGGTAGCGGCCGTTTGTTTGTAAACACAAACTTGGCTCGTTTCCAAGTTCAAAAAGGCAACGTGTTAAATGATCCTCTTTTATTTTCCCCTTTTGATTGTGGGGCGCACTTTGCAAGTTAAACACGTTTTTCGTCAACGAAAATATCAGTACGAAATTTTCAGCCTGTGCAGCTCTGCGTTTCATTCCATCATCCCTTGGCGCGTTGCCAATCGGTAGCCATGTTGGATTTATCGCAGTATGTTTGTCACTATTTGTGTATGTATGCTTTTGCTTTTTTCAACGCGTCGTCAAAGAGCTGTGAGTTGTGGTTGTGTTTTGTGAAAATTACTTCTGCGATTGCGAAACGGATAAGAATTTGCCACTGCTGGAGAGCTGGCAAGCGGCTATTTGACACTTTAAGTGCAGGTACGTGGTCTCAAAGGTGTGTTAAATAATTCGGGCAGGACTTTACCGGCCAGGGGAATTTTTGTGGTGTCAAGAGGGTGCTTTTAGGTGACGCATGCGATCGTTTGTGTATGTATCTATTGCGACGCCATGTTGGATTTTAGTTTTGAGGTTATTGATTAGTTTTTCTACATAAAGTGCATGGCTGCGTTTCTTAATTAACATGTTACATGTGTTCTGTAAACACATGCGATGAATTTGACGAAATATACTGAAAGCAGTATCTTATAGTTACATAATGGTGTAATGCAAAATAGGCCATTGTTATAAATTATTTATTGGATCGTGCAGGTGCAGGCAGTAAACATTTCAGTATTTTCTAACACTTAACCCCGGATTATCAGTGTTGGTAAATGAGTGCATTCTTGCGTGACTTTTTTATATCTTCCTTTGTTAAACACAAAATTCGTATTATTATTTAAATACTATTTAGTATATTTTTAATAACAATGTTTTAAAAAGGGATGTTTTATTTCCAAGGCCTCGATCGTTATTTAATCCACATAATTTTAATAATTAGGTCTTTGCGAATAATTAATTCCGCATTTTTAGTGTTGCAAAATAAGGACTTTTCCTCAAAGTTGTCTTCTGGCCTCTTTTCTTGCATTTTTACATAACACATTTATCGGTCATCGAAGCGCGCACGTGTGCCGCACCGCACCCCCTCTCTCGCTCGCACTTGCCAGTGCAACAACAACAGCCGCTAGCTCGTTACCAGCCGTTCCGCGGAAATGCCTGGAATGGAGAGGGCCCAGGGCTCACGCTCACACACATGCAAGTTGTGAGTCGGAATCTGGATGTTTTGTGATCTGATCGCAAATTCGCACGCGTCGTCAAACTAACTCGCTGCCGAATTTATACGTTCCGCGAAGTGTGTTTAATGTATTTGTGACGGCCACCCACTGCACTGTATTTCTGCCGTTGTTCATAGCCAGCATTTGGTGCGGAAAAAAAAGCAAAGCAATGCTTTGACTCGCTGCTGGTGCTGCTGTCGGTGCTCTTCGCATCGTTCGGGCGTGTGTGCCTGTGTGTGCGGCGCTGTGAAAAGGCGCTAAACCCACACCAGCAGTCGCTTGCATTTACAGTTTCTGTGATACTTGTGGTCTGTTTGCAAAAGTGCGTAATAATTCTTTATAACATGAATAATAAATTAATTGTCCGTCTGTGAGTGTGTGCAGCATGTACAATTATTTTTATGTAGAACACCGCTTATCCCCGTATGCTGTGTGTATCTGCCAACAGAGTTGCCTAGTTCCATTTACCATTTAGTTAGTTAATAACTTTTTTTCGTCCTTTGGTGTACGAGAATTATCAGCATTGTGACAATTTTTGACAGGTTTTTGACAGTGCTAAGAAGTGTGATCCTTTTCCGGCCAGTGTTGTCAATTGCTATTACTTTCCAGGGTTGCCAATACTGGAAATCTTCTGCATTTTGAGGTTAAAGTTTTCCTGCTGCGTAATAATGACTTTCCGCATTTTCTGCTTGCAGCATGACTAACGAACTGCCTCCAATTATACTGAAGGGCAAACAACTGATCAAATACCACCGCCTCAAGCGCAAATATCCCGTATCCCGGGCCTTTCTGCACCGCAACTGGTGGAATGCCAAGCGCTTCATGATCTACGCCCTCCAAGCCCGCTGCATTCTCAGAACCTATGCCTGGCGGAGCAAACGCAATCATCGTGTACGCCTCGTGCGTCGCGTTCGCATTTTGCTCTTTGATCCGCGGCTGAAGCGGATGATCAAGCGGCGTCTACAGAACGTGCGCCAGTGGTCCAGGCACCTGGTCGGTCACTACAGAAAGATGGGACGGATTGAGGAGTACGAGGAGACGGAGCTATACAGTGTGCCTGAGCCGCTGGCTGCCGAGGAGGTTTCCAAACAGATGAAGGAGCAACTGGAGCTGCTCAAAAGCGGCAAGCGGGGTGGACTGTCATTCATGGAGGACGCCAATCGTAATGTGGAGATGCTGCCAGCTGGGACGGAGACTGAGAAAGAATCTGAAACCACTAAACATATGGAATTAGAGCTCTCCAGCTCCAAGACAGGCGAGGCAAACAATGAGCTCATCATAGACATCGTTGAGGAAGAATCGAAAGACCCTGAACCCACAGACTTTGCCAACTCAAAGGCGGCAGCCGAAAAGACCCCCAAGAAGTCGCCTGCTCAAACCGCTGCCCAGGATGAGGCACCCACACCGCCCACACCCAGCAAAGAGCAGAGCAACCAGACCAGCACCTGCTCCAGTGCCGAGAAGCCAGAGAAATCGGAGAAAGCCGGCGGCAGCAAATTTCTGGACATGCTCATAAGCAAAGTTCGCGTAAAGACCTTTGCCCGCGAAGATAACATACCCTCCAAGTCCAGCGAACTGCCCGTCATTGTCTCCGAGGACGATGGCAGCGAGGATTTCGTTGGCTTCGACGAGAGCGTCCATCAGCCGGGAATGCTGCTCACACCGCTGGTGCCAGCGAGCTGCCAGACAACTGATAGGAATTCCGCCTTTGTCAGCGACACCCTGGACGCCTATATGCGTGAGCACTACACCAATGAATCGGGGCAGGACGAGAAGGACAAGCTGCTGGAGCCGATGGGCCATGATGGTCAGGTAACATCGCATAGCATGCCGCCGCCAATGGATATGCCCGCCGTTCCAGAGGCTCTGCAACGCCTGCGAACAGTGGCCGAGCGGCGACAGTATTTGCAGCGCTGCAAGAACCAGAAGATGGCCATCATTAACAACGAGGCCAACATATACAGGGAGTTGCAGCGTAAGCAGCGGCAGCGCAAGGTTAAGATTGGTGCCATGCAATCGCTGCAGGCGCCCGACTCTCAAATGCCCTTCACCCGGCAGGGCTGGCAGGCGGCTAGTTATGTGGCCACCGAGAATTCCAAGTACTACTATCAGGTATGCAATGATGACTCCCTGAAGCTGGGAAAGCTGTAAACTTAATCCCCTATCCTTCTTCTAGGTGATGCAGGTGGACGGCGAGATGGTGCGCCTGCCTGGCGCTCGGGGCAACAATCTGAAGCGCGAAAAGAAACCCTATTTGAGCTGTCTTACAGCCCGAGAGCAGGCCAGCCTAAGGTGCAGCGGCGACCAGTGTCTGGATGCCCGGATCTGCCAAGAGTTGACGGTGATTCCCACCAAAGCCGCCTCACCCAGGAATCCCAAGATCCTCAATCAGTTCCCCCTACCCGCCATTTTTCGCCCTTGTCCGCTGTCCAAAAAACCGCTGCAGAGGCCGCTAGACGATGACACGGCCGCCTTGCTGCTTGCCGGCGGCAGCATGGCAGTTGTTAGTATGCCAAATGTGCAGCTAGACGTGATGCCAGAAGTGGGCCGCCCGCTGGATGAGATCGCCAAGCGATATCTGCAGCATATACTGCCACATCACGACATTACACGCGAATGGGCCGAGTTCAGTGTGTCCACGCTGCAGCAGCCGCCTGCCTGCATGAAGGACGCCGAAGAACAGGCTTCGCAAACGCCAGCTGGTCGCCGGAAGAGCTTCACCTTTGTTATTCCCTACCTGAACGATAGGAATCACATATTGGTGCGACGTGTGGTGGATCGATCGGAAGAGCTGGATGCTAGCTTCAACGAGGTGCCCGAGAAACTGCAGGAGTTTACTTTCCGTTCGAAGCTGCTGCGGGAACCAGATTCCGAGCTGCTGGCCTGTGCTGATATGATTAACGACATGATCAACACGGTGGCCATTAGCTGCAGCGAGAACAGCTTTATTAGCGAGGATCCCGATGCGGCGATTGATAGTTCCAACCGCGAAAGGTCGTCCGAGTTGGGCTGCACAAAGGAGGAAGGTAACAAGGAGGCGGAGAAGCTGGGCGGGAAGACAAAGCGATTGCCCAACAAGCAAAAGCGTTTGGCCAATGAGTTGCGTCGGTTGAATGCCACCATTATAGATGCCGCGGCCAGGAATGCTGATGGTGAGTTTATATTTCTTTAAATAACTTTTAGGGGTTTAGAAAAGCAGAAAGTCTGAAAGAACAACGCTAAAAATGCGGCTTGGGAATAACATAAACAAATGCAAGGCATCTTTTCCTTACTTTAAACTCAATTCAAGACAACTTTCCCTTACTCTTAACTCAATTCAAGACATCTTTCCCTTACTTTTAACTCAATTCAGGCTTTCAAAATGGTTTTTACATAAGACAAGCATTCAAGACATATTTTCCTTACTTTTAAATCAATTCAGGACATATTTTTCTACTTTCAACTCAATTCAAGACATCTTTCCATTACTTTTAACTCAATTCAGGCTTTCAAAATGGTTTGTTCAAGGCTCTTAATAGCAAACCTTCATTCAAAGTCAGTAAAATAATCCATAAACATTATTTCCTCTATTTTCCAGCCCACAAGCCCTGCTGCAAGGATCACTGCCAGCTGGGCTGCCTCTGCGCCAGCCTGGCAGGCACAGAGTTACCTGTGCGGGATCATTGCGGCAGGCCCGAATGCGTCTTGGAGTGCCGCTGCCTGGGTGCGGATCAGGCTCGAGTCATGCGCGTAGAAGCGGCAGATGTAAGCTTAAACTCGCAACCTTTCTTAATTATACCAGCTCAATATGTTACCTGTTTTTACTTTCCCTTTAGGGTCACGGAATCTCAAATGATGAGGCCTTTAACTTGCGCCGCAAGGCCACCGCCCGTCTGGCTAAGATGGAGAAGGACTTCACCTCCACCTTGGTGCTCTGCGATAATGAGACGCTGCTGATTAACGATTCGCAGGGCGACAAGAAGCGTCGCTGCACCAAGGCCCCCAAGCGCTATGAGGATTTCGATGACACCGATATGTTTGAAGAGGAAGTGGAAGTGGTGTCGCCTACGTCGAAGAAGCAAAAGAAGTTGGCAGCCGCTGCCGCTGCAGCTGCTGCTGCGGCTGCTGCTGCCGCCGCTGCTGCTGCCAATGCCAAGATAACATCTCCTGTTCTCAAAGAACGATGCACAGTCAACGATACGGATTTGGCGCAGCTGAAGCATTGCTCGGTGAGTCTACGCCGGCTGACGGACATCGACAACCTGGCCACCTTCTGCATGACTCACCAGCTGTACAAGTGCTTCTGCGGCGGCGACTCGCCCGATGGCAAGCCCGTGGTCATCGAGAAGGAGCAGTGGAACACAACGGTGGCCCACTTCAATCCAGAACTGGCCGTCAGGGCGCACTATAGCTTCGAGCGGCAATCGGAGGAGTTGCCGGTGAAGAAGAAGGGCAAGGAGAAGAAACCCAAGGGGAAGACTGAGCCGAAGCCCAAGGATGAACCGGAATCGGTTAATCCCAAGCCTGAAGTGATGATGGAGCTGAAGACTGACACCAAAGAAGGAGCTACCAAGTCGCGAGATAATGCCAAGGCACCCAACAACTTCTTTGCCGATGACTCTCCCGTGCAGCGTTCCGTAGAGTTGGACACGATATTCAGTTATTTTCGCTCACGTCCTCACATCTGCCGGCGTGCCATATCCGTGCCAAAGAACTCCTATCAGCGTCTCAATCAAAAACGCGCGGACAGAGTGCGTCAATATGTGGAACGCCACGAGACGTTGGAAATCAGGGAGCTGCTCAAGAGTCGCATTACGGGCGCAATTACACATTACCGCAATGAAATCGATAAGCAAAGGAAGCGGGAGCTGGGCAACAATGCCCCCATCATTGAGTTGCGCGATGATTCCGATGGCAGCGAGGTGAGCAGTCTGCTACTTAAGAGGAGCCCCGAAAAGTCAACCAAGGGCCAGAAGCCAAGCAAACGCATGAAGCTGCTGCAGGAAGAGGAGGACTTGCCGGCGCCGCCAGAGCCCGAATGCCCGCGTACATCGGACATTCAGGTGCCCCGCATTTCTGCCTGCTACTCGCTGAATGCCGCCTCTGTGGATGTTTTGGGTTCTGGCATGGCCAACAATGCCTCCGCTGTGGCCATGTCGGTGAACAGTGCCAACGAAACGGATTCGCCCAAGTTCCGTTCCTTCTACAACGAAGTGGTGAAGAACATGAACACTTTGGTCAGCAAGAAGATGCAGGACATTGACCTGGCCCTGCAGCGCGAAAGCAAAATCATTCCGTCCCCCAACGAGGAGATCCTCTGCATCATCAAGTGGACCAACTTTCTGGCCGCCTTCGAGTCGGGCTTCGTCTACATTTGGATTGTGCAGATGAAGACGCACACCTTTCTGGCGGCCACCACCACCAATCAGATGCCCTCGGTGAGCGGAGCCATCGGTGTGGTGAACACCCGCTTTGCCACCGATCAGCGGACGCTGCCTTTGATGGCCGCCCTGCTGGTGGAGGGCAAGCGGAACGATAATACCAACCGACTGGCCGTGGTTATGCAGGGCAGGAAATGCTATTGGCTTGTCAAGGGCTTTCTGCGTCTCATGGAGGGTAATGCATGCACAAAGCCCACGCCGCTAACGCATCCCTTGCTGACCAAGAAGATCAATGTCCTCTGCTCGCTGCTGGTTAAGCAGCGCGTTCGAGAGCATCAGCGGAAGGTGCAGCAGGGTGGCGGTGAAGCAGCAGCAGCATCGTCGTCCACATGCACATCGCCAGTGCCAGAGTCTACGCGATTGCCCATCAAGCGCAAGCTGAAGATGTCAGCTGGGGAAGGAGCAACCTTAGAGCCAGAGACGCCGCCGCAGAGGAACTTGGCAATTTCCCCAGAAGCTTCTCCTTCATCTTCTTTAACCGCCGGGGCGGCTACCAGCCAAACTACACCGCCCGTGGCTCCTCCACCGGCCGCGAAAAAAAATAGCACCATTGGCCTTGGTAACATTGAATTTCGGAAGGTCACGCACAGCGATGTGGACGAGCTGCAAATACCGGAGCTGCACGACAATGACCATCGCTGGGTGGTGCTCGACATTTTCGATGACTTCTCGCACATCTTTGTGCCCGCCTGCGGTGACATGATCCCCTTGACCCGCATCCACACTGTGATGCGAATGTCTGCCGAGTCGCAAAAGGTAGTGCGCCTACAGTTCTTTCCAAATGCACCCTACGATGCCTTCGTTACGCCCTCCTCCAAGAAGAAGATCTATTTTGGACCGTTGCGTTTGGAATTGCCACCGCCAGTGCTGCTGCTGCTTCAGAGTGTCGACCGGAAGATGATGACGCGCGAGGCATATCAGAAAGAACATGGCATTCCCGTTCAGCGTCATCGCCGAAGCATGGCCTTTTGGGTGCTGCACCTGAAGGGGCAAGTGCACTTTGAGATTGAAGATGAACCACCACCGGTCAAGTTGGAGGCGTCCCATGACATCAAGATACCCTCGCAGTTGTCTGTGAAGATAACCAATAAAGAGAAGGAGCCACCTACAGCTGCTTTTCCACCGGTGGTGATCATTGACAGCGATGAGGAGGAGGACGAGTCAGAGGAGGAATTAGAGGCTGAGCAACTGTTGGACACCGAAGAGCCAATGGCAGATCAACAAACAGTTACCCAGATAAAGCAGGAGCACCCGCGAATCAACTTCACCATTCAGACAATGCCCACCAGCGGTGCCCTGCAGATCACGGCCGCTGAGACTGTTGCTCCACCGCCCAGCCCGCCGAAGGATGTGACCACCTGCCATCTAACTGGCGGTTTTATGCCCTTCATCTCCAAGGTGCCCGCCAAAGAGGGCGACAAGTCAGCCAACACCGCAACCACCACCACCACGCAATACCTGACGCCGCAAGTGCAGCTCACCAAGTCCCTGTCCGAGGCATCCACTTCCTCGGCGCATCCCCCACCTGCTAAGATCAGTCGCCCCTCGTTGCCGCTTGCCAAGATCAACGAGTCACTGCAGGAGCTGCTCAGCAGTGGCAATACGGTGACGCCTGGCGGAATAACAATCACAAAGTTGGATATCAACAGGGACAAAACCACAAGTAAGGGTGGAGCCCAGCAGAACAACGAGACCGCTGTCAAGATTGGCTGCAAGCGCACCATGAGCGGTATTGCCAAGCAGCCAGCACCGAAAGCATTGCCTGTATTAAGAACCGCCCCAGCAGGAACCTCTATCCTCAGGAAACCGGGAACAACACCCATGGCCAAGGCCATTCCAGCGGCTCAGCAGCCTCGGCAACATCCCCTGTTGCCAGTTGTAGCTGCTGGAGGAGCGAGTGGAGGCGTGAAACTATACCCAAGACCAAGCATACCCGGTCAGCGTCAATCGATGCCAGGAAATACCAATTCAATGGCCAGGACGGCGGTGGGTCCGCGTCAATCCCTGCCCACCAAACCGATGGCAGCTGCCAGTCAATCAGTTTCAACCCAGAAATTGCCAGTGGCAGGAGCAGAAGTATCCTCGCGGCTCTCGCTGCCCAACAACAAACTGTTGACCACCGGAGAACGCCAGTCCCTGCCAGTAAAAGTTGTGGGCAAGTCGTTGCCCGTTGGAGCAGTTCGTCCAGATCAGGCTTCAGCCTCGTCGCCACCCAAGGCCAAATCCACAGAGTGCTGCTACGGAGTCATGGGGGCCAAGGGATTGCCACGCTACCGCGTCAAAGTGATGGGCCCGGACATTATAGTCAAGATCCCCGACCTCGATGTGGTGCATTTCAAGTCCTTTATGTCCGCCAGCATTTTTCTCAATCGGTGAGCTATAATTGGGTTGTTATTTAAGACAAAAAGCGTTGCTAATTATGGTTCTTTTCCTCTACAGTCACCTGGCAAAGAACCCAGACTACAAGTCATTGGTGCCGGCCGAATGGAAGTTTCTGCCTCTGAAACAGACGACCAACAAGCCGCAGCAACAGCAGGTGTCTTTGATGAAGCAACCGGCGACAGAGTCTCAAGTGCCATCGAAAAATCAGCATAACCCGGCCGCCATTATTATCGAAGATTGAAGCAGGAACAGGAGAGCTGTCCATCATCATCACGCGAAACGAAACCCTTAGTTTTTAAGCAGCACACGCACACGTACACTCCCGGTAACCCGGTTACATATTACAAATATGTAAGCTGTTTTAGTTTAAAGACCTAGGCTAGGACCATCAAATGCTCTGTTTCGAGTTCTGTTTAAATATACGCACCTACGTAAACGTATTAATACATTATAATTACATTTGTATGGTTGTCTTGACTGATTTGGGACTGATATCATTATTTTGTTAAAAACACATTATTTTCAGAGCTCTTTTTAAGAGTTATAGAGATTTCGTAACACTTGAAGCCTTTCTAAGTTGACAATGTTTAATTTTTTGTTTAATAATGTTAGGCTTTGAGAGGTTGTAACAGAATATATACCAAAATATTATAGAATACGGATTTTAACATTTAAGTTTGATATGCAACCAGAATAATGTATGTGTATTTTGAGTTTAATATTTTCATTAATGTGAGGAGCACTCCCAAATGAACAGTATCGATTGAATAAATATGTTGTGTTAAATAAATGCATACTCTGCAAATAATTGCAGATAATCGAAATATTGTGCAAATTAATGTTTGAAATTTAAATAAAATGAAAAACGGCAGTTTGGGCGTTCCAATTCCACCGCGTTCCATCCACGTACAGCTGTATTTCCCTTTAGAAACCCAGGAATAACGGAATAAGTATCGATTCAAAATTAATATATTGTGTTTTTTCGCACACATTTTGATTTTCTGCTAATATTTGCAGGGTATGCATAACAAATAATGGCAGCAAATCAAAATGTTGTGCAAATTAAAGTTTGAAATTTTAAATAAAATGAAAAACGGCGCCCACTCTAATCAGCAGTTTGGCCGTTCCAATTCCTCGGCGTTCCACACACGCACAGCTGACTTCCTCTTTAGAACGCGGAAGCAAAGTGGAACGCAGGAATAGCGAAAAGCCAATGTTTACGCAGCGTTGTTTCCCCCGCACAAATTCCTGGCGTTAACCAAGTCTTATTTATATATAAATAAATAAAAAAGCTTGTGGTATCACCAGAGAGCTTCGATAGTCAGCTGATAAGCACCCGCAACCAGCGTCCAGTGCCGCAGCAAAAACAAAATTGGCAAATCCAAAAAGAAAACACCTCCAAGGTCAGCACAAAGCTATAGAACCACCAATACAGAGAAACACACACGGGCCGATCGGGAATATATACATTACATACATACATACATACATAGGCGACACTAATTCGCTTGCCTAAACAATTTGCAGATATCGCTCCCGAAAGCTCAGCGCATTTTCTTCGATCGCTTGCTCAGCGTCAACCGGTGGGCCAGATTTCGATACACCGCAAGCAGGGAAAGACGACGACCCCTGAGCTACTGTTGCTGGAGGCCACCACCACCAAAACCAACACTACTAAAAATGGGCTGTGACGAAAAGCGGGAACCGGCAGGCGGCCTGTTGCGCGTCAAGGATATACCAGCGCTGACGCAGGACCACTGTCGCATGCTCGATCCGGCCAAGGTGGAGCGCATCATTAACGAGTTCGTCCTGGGCGGGCCAGAGCGCATGCAAATCGTATCGGACTTTGACTACACCATCACCAAACAGCGAACGGAGGACGGTGGGGCAGTGCCCAGCAGCTTTGGCATCTTCAATGCTTGCCAATCGCTGCCCGAGAACTTCAAGGAGGAGACGGACAAGTTGTACCACAAGTACCGGCCCATCGAGATCGATCCGCACATGCCCATCTCGGAGAAGGTGCAGTACATGATCGAGTGGTGGACCAAGTCCGGGGAGGTGACCAGCGGCTTTGCCTTCGACCTGTCGGAAATAGATCAGATAGCCGAGAAGTACAAGCATGCGCTACGTGACCGAACACACGAATTTTTTGCGGACCTGCAGCGCCTTGAAATTCCCACTCTGGTCTTTTCCGCCGGACTGGGCAACTCGGTGGTCTCAGTGCTGCGACAGGCCAATGTGATGCATCCCAATGTGAAAGTGGTGTCCAACTTTCTGCAGTTCCGCGATGGACTCCTTGATGGCTTCCAGCAGCCAATGATTCACACTTTCAACAAGAACGAGACTGTGCTGGGTGGCAGCGAATACTACGACCTGGTGCACAGCAGGGATCACATCATCGTAATGGGCGACTCCCTCGGCGATGCTGACATGGCAGCCGGTGTTCCAGCCTCTTCGCACATTATGAAGATCGGTTTTCTCTTCGATCACGTGGAGGCCAACATGGAGAAGTACATGAACACCTTCGACATAGTCCTGGTGGACGATCAGACCATGGATGTGCCCAGGACCCTGCTCGCTCTCATTGAGAAGCAGCACCAGCTGAACCTGCTGGCCGGCAAGCAGAGCTCGCTGTAGGGAGCAGAAGCGTGTGCGTTTGCGGTCTGAAAAGTACTCGGAGCCCCGTTCCTGCTCTCTCATTAGCAGGAAGGCGGTTGCTAACTGGAAAACAACAGAAGCTACTAATTAGGTGGTTTAGGTTTAGCCATTTTACTCATTTACGAAATGAACGTGTGTATATTTCATGTATGCAAAATCATAAATTAAAGACGACGTTTGCGAAACCGAAAAAGAAACTGAATCTGTTTTATGTTATCTTTATGTTATCTTTATTAATATTTGCGGAAATGGAGACACGTGTGTTGTAGCATAATCTCCATGAAAGTTTTATAATGTTCGTAAAGATTTAAAAGTTATTTTTAAGCCGGAAATAGTCTTAATTTACTCTTCATTTTAAATGTTATAAAATGTTTTATATTTATAAATCCTTGAAGGCTGTAAAGCTTTAAAGTTTAAACTAAAGCTCAGAATTTGCGGTAAAGTTCAGCGATATAAAAATAAATGCAATGTAAACAAAATGGGTAAATATTGTTTATGGCGATTGCAATATATTTCCAAATATAACGAAATTGTATTTGTATTACATTTTTAAATGTTCCAAATATTAAATATATTGATTATTAAAAATTAGGCAGCGATAAAAATTGTCTCCGTTTAAATTTGTTTATGTTTTGACCAGAAAAACTAATCTAGAAAACAGAAATATTTGAAATTTTAGAAATTAAGGACGATTATTCTTAATTTTATTAAAATGTTATGTTTTATACATTTTAGACTACAAATTTTGTACGATTAAATTAAATTAAATTTAAATTTGATTAATGAATTCTGTTTTATTTTAAGCCTCTGTAATTAATAAACTGCTTAAAGTTAATTCATGCATTTAAAATTGCTCAGATAAGGAACATTAGTAAATGGATTTAAAGAAATCCTTTATAAATTTCCAATAATGACAGATACTTTTTTTTCGAATATTAAAATTGTCACGAATATTTGAGTTTGTAATATATTACGAAAAATCTGAAAATAATCACCGTAAATTCTGGAAACTTCGATTCGAAAATAATCGCCGTGTAGTCTGGAAACTTCGCTTTGACTCGATTTTGAGTGAATACGAAATCGGGAACGCGTTTTTCCGCTGCTGGGGGTGAGCAAGGTGCCAGTCATTCCATTCGCTAGTGGTGGCCTCGATGTCGATAACTTGCTATCGGAATATACAAGAAAAATACACAAATCACTCGCAAATTAGGATTTTACGCACTTTTAATTTGTATATAGCCCCACGGCGGAGTGCCAACAAGTTGAGAATTTCGACCAGGAAGGATCTGCTCAATAGTCACCGCGGAATCGCAGCATTCCGCCACGTCCCCACTTGTCCTGTGAAGCATGAGGAGAAGCGTTGCCTGAGAGCAGTTTGCCAACAGAAGGCTGGAGCAACGAGCAGCGGATCGGATCAGCTGTAGCGCCCGCACCACTCCACTTCACTCCACTTCACACCTTGCACCACCACCACCACCACCACTCCATCTGCGAGCGACCACAACAATACAGAAGAGTAAGAGTGCAGCGTCATGTTCGGATTCGACGGCGAGTACCGTCGCCGTCCGGTGCAAAGTCTGGGCGGAGCCTCGCACACCTGTGACCGGGACACTGTGATACGCAAGGCGGCCCAGGAGCGCCAGAAGCGGAACGAGCTGCGCCAGAAGGAGAACGGAGCGGTGGTGCTGCAGTCCTATGCCCGCTCCTTTATCCATCGTCAGCGGCGCAAGCGGGCCGAGCGGGAGGCCTTCGATGCGTTCCTGCTGGCCCGCAAAGATAGAATTACGGAGGACGAGAGCCTCACGTTCCTGCTGCGGCGACTCAACTTTTTCTACAGCAGCCGCGAGGCCAAGGATGGCGAGCGACTGGTGAGTGTTACTTCAGATTTGTGAGTTACCTTTGTTAAGTTCTTTCTCCTTCCTTAGATCGAGATATGCCAGCAAATACTGCGACAGCCGGGTCGCCTGCTGCAACACTCTGCCCTGGACTCGATGTGGCTGCTAAGGGTCTGCAAGCTGCTGGACACTTGCCTCCTCCAGCTATCGCTGTCGCATACGCCTCAGGCGATTCCCTTGCGAATGCTGGAGACCTTCACCACCGTTTCGGCTGTGCAGCGCCATGTCCAGGATGAGGCGCTGCTCTTCAAGTACTTGGAACGCGTATTTGGCTTCCTCATTGCCCGCAACTACTTTGTGCGTCTGCGACAGTTGCTGGACGAGAAGTGCCCGCCGCTGGACGGTGAAACATTGCATGCACCCAGTCCACAGGCCGATGCTTTGCTCCAGCTGCTGCTGCGACCCTTGGCAGTGGCCAGGCGGGCCTCGGCGGGGGGTCAGGTTTCGGTCATGTCACTGGCTGTCTTTCAGAACTTCATTGTGGACATTTTGGCAAAGCCGCATACGGATCCTGTGCGTTATTTCGTGCTGCCTTGCCTAGCGGATAGTGCCGACTTCCCCTTTGATTTGCTAATGCGATCGTTGGAGACAGCTCTAGTGGCTGTAGTGCCATTGGACGCGGGGGATACCATGACCAGCAGACGTAGCTTTCTCTATCATGGCGGGGAGACTGGACAGAAGGCACAGGCACAGGCCATGTTCTCATCGTTTCTACTCAACTCCCTCCTAGTGCTGGATCGCAGGCAATTGGGTGAGTTAGCTAAGCATTAAAAGGTAGAAGCTATAGTTAAACCTGCTTTACATTACAGCCACTTTGCAGCAGAGCTCCCTGCTGGTGGTCTACGTTCGCCTCATTGCGGAAATGATGCCCAATATCCTGCAGTTGCCCAAGTCCACGCTGCGTGGCCAAGCCAATGCCCCGCATCGTCACAGGGACAGCGATGACGAGTCCGAGGATTCGGATGAGGAGGAGGATCAGCCCTTGGCTCACAGCCTGGACTATGACATGGAGCAGCCTGGCCGTATGGTGGAGGAGCTGAGTGGCAAGGAACGCGATTGCCTGCTGGAATCCATTGCCATACTCAACGAGTCGGAGCGGGTGGACTTTATAGTCCAGCAACTGGATCCGCTTATTGACAACAGTCAGCTGATTTACGCGCTCTGCGAGATTTGTCACAACCTGATGATCTACAACAAGCATGCCGTCTTCGAATACAAGTAAGACAGCAATGTTATAACAGGGGAATATTTAATTAACTTTATGTTCCCCCAGGTTAGTCTACACTTTGGCCTTTACGCCCAAGTTTATACGTTCGGTGTGGTTCAAGCTGGCAGCGGAATCCACACAACTGGGCTTCTCTGCTCCTTTGACACTCATTTCCAAGGGCGTTGTGCGTGAGTATTACAATCTATGACAATTTAGCTTCTTTGATGAAGAATTTAATGTGAAATGTAAAATTCCCCCCCATCAGCCAAGCAACAAGGTGTGGATCGTACTATTCCCCTGCTGGCCACCTTCTGCATGCTCTTTGGCCGCCTTCTGCCCACCCTGCACGATGTAGAGTTTGTGGAGAACAAACTATTGCTGCAAACCCAGGCCACCGTTGATCATGTCCAACTGATGCCCTTTTCCATTGCGGAAATCGTGCAAATGTCCAAGACTTTGAAGGACATAAGCATGGGCCTTGTGGAGCTGGCCTTTCCCGAAACGCGCAGCAATTTGGCCAACTATCGCAGTGTCCTCGGTCACACGGATGCCGATGACAAGAAGCTGCGCCATCAGAAGCAGATTTGGGCCAATCTCCTAAACGTTGTGGTCTTTGTGCTCAATCAGATTTATACGCGCGACTTGCGTTTGGGCTTTTGTCCGGAGGCCCACTGGACAGTCAGTCGGCTGGACTTGCCCCTGGATAGGCCCACAGATTTGCCGCTGACTCATAGCAGTCGTTTGCGTGGAATACGACCCTTTCAGCCTATCAGAGACTTTACGCGGGAGGACTTTGAGAATGGCCCACCCATGTCCACCAAGCAGATACGCTCCATTACCATTCTGCGGGAGATACCCTTTGTGGTGGCCTTTAGCAAGCGGGTGAGCATACTGCAGGGCCTTGTGGCGGCCAACAAGATGCGGGTGCAGGGCAATCTCCAGGCCTTCCTGCAGGGACCCTCCATAATGATCACAGTGAGGCGATCGCATTTGTACGAGGATGCCTACGACAAGCTGCGGCCCGAAAATGGTGGGTTTACTCAGTATTTAAAGCTACAATTCTACAACATTTTGAAATTCCTTCCAGAACCCGATTTGCGTTTCAAGTTTCGCATACAGTTTATATCCCGGCTGGGTCTGGATGAGGCAGGCATCGATGGCGGCGGTGTTTTTCGCGAATTCCTCTCCGAACTGATCAAGACTTCTTTTGATCCCAATCGTGGCTACTTTATGTGAGTTTTTAACAATTACGCTCCTTAAAACAAATCATAATTTGTGTATTTTATTCCCAGGGTAACCACAGACAACAAGCTTTACCCGAATCCAAATGTGCAGGACATCTGCGAGGAGTATGAGAAGCATTACTACTTCATTGGTCGCATCCTGGGCAAGGCCATCTATGAGAACCTGCTGGTGGAGCTGCCCCTGGCCGAGTTCTTTCTCACCAAACTGGCCGGCAAATACTCCGATGTGGACATCCATCAGTTGGCCTCCCTCGATCCCGAGTTGTATCGCAATCTGTTGTACTTGAAGGACTACACGGGCGATGTGAGTGAATTGAATTTGGACTTTACGGTGGCCAGCAGTTCGCTGGGACAAACGCAGATTGTGGAACTGAAGCCGCAGGGCCAGACCATTCCGGTTACCAATTCGAATCGCATCGAGTATCTGCAACTGATTGCCGACTACAAGCTCAACGTTCAGATACGCCGGCACTGCAATGCCTTCCGCAAGGGTCTGTCCAATGTCCTGCCCATCGAATGGCTTTACATGTTTAGCAACAAGGAACTGCAAATACTCATTTCGGGCGCTGAGATACCCATTGATTTGGAGGATCTAAAGAAGCACTGCAAATACGGTGGTGAATTCACACCAGAACATCCCTCAATAGTGGCGTTTTGGGCGGCATTGGAGGGATTTGATGATATGCAGCGCAGGAATCTGTTGAGGTTCGTCACCAGCTGTTCCAGGCCGCCGTTGTTGGGCTTTAAGGTTGGTATTTAGGAACTAGTTGTATATTATTCAAAGGGAACTCATTCAACTGTTTTAATAGGACTTGGACCCACCGTTCTTCATTCAAAATGCTGGCGACATGGAACGCCTGCCCACGGCCAGCACCTGCACTAATCTGCTGAAGCTGCCGCCCTTCAACAGTGTGGAACAGATGCGTGAAAAGCTGCTCTATGCCATACAATCCAATGCTGGCTTTGAACTCAGCTAATCTGTCGAAGAACCTCCCTTCCCTGAAAGCCCCTGCAAACCAGAAACATATCCAAAACCACAGCCAGCAAATCGAGGAAAACGAATCACAATCCCTTACAAATCGACAGAGGAGGCGGTGCAACTATTCCAGTTAATTTACAAAACATTGTACATTATGATTAACGTAATTGCTTAGTGTAAAGTATGAAGCTTATGAGGTCTCTGTTTATCTAAAGTTCTCTTTGTATTTGTTTGAGTTTCTTTTGTTTTTTCTTTTACCAAAATATATATGAATATATATATGTAAATCAAAGCAAGGCAAGCTCCGAATATTTGAATAAAGGAAGAGGCAAGGTATCCTTACACCCTTACACCCCTTTTTCCTGCATAATTTGTGCCATAAATCATCCATCACCTGCCCGGGGCGGCTGCCAGCGTTGATGTTGCGTCCAATTGCCAGGCCTGCTGAATAATTCGCTCGTAGACCAAACGCGGCGCCGTGACGGCAAACAGAAAGTCTATGTGATTATAGCCAGGCACCTGATACATCTGTGTTCGGCTGTTCCTCAGTTCTCTGGCCAAACGCTGCACATCTGCCTGACTGGCCAGCACGTCCCGGGTGCCATGGAAAATCTGCAGCTGCAGGCGAACATTGGCCAACTGATACGCGGGCGGCGTGGGCTGTCCATATCGCTGAGCATTGAGGCGCGGCGAACGGTAGTCGTACTGCTGGAATTGGCCTGTGGACAAAACAAAGAGCATCAATGATAATTCCATCTCCACATGGATAAAACCTTTGTTACACAGACAGAAAAACTGAAGTTATTCGTTAACTAAGCGGTGTGTTTATTTAATATTTAAGAACTTGAGTTTAAACACAAATTTAGTAAAGGAAATGCAACTAAATTGATCAAAATTTAATAGTTAAATCATGGGAGGAACAAAACAAAGAGCATCAATGATAATTCCGCTTCCACAAGGATAAAACCTTTGTTACACCGACAGAAAAACTGAAGTTATTCGTTAACTAAGCGATGTGTTTATTTAATTTTTAAGAACTTGAGTTTAAAAACAAATTAAGTAAAGGAAATGCAACTAAATTGATCAAAATTTAATAGTTAAATCAATGGAACTCTCCTGAAATTTCATTTTCTCTGTGCACCTGTGCATATGTCCAATGTCCAACTTACCGCTATTGATGAGCTGTCCAAAGTGCTGCAGCTGGCGACGCGACATGCCCGCCGGTGTCGTCTGCAGGATGCGTGGCAAGATGTTCTGTGCAAAAATGGAGAACCAGACGGGGGAACATTTTGTTAGGCTTAAACTCCCAAAAACGCTTAAATTTTATGAGCAACAACCGGAAACAGGACCTCACCCTGGGTCGGTGTCGGTGTCGGTGTATCGGTGTGTGCTCAGGCTGCTATTTCCGTTTCATTGCGACACAAAGCATACACGGAAGTGCACACAAGCACACACACATACCACCCTCCGTAAAAATCACACATGAGCGGGCACATGAGCGAGGTCCCAGGCCAAAGGCCAAGAGGTCCTTGCTTTGATGCTCCGTCCTGGGGAGTTGAATTTATATTGCGGGTATTTGTTTTGAAATTAGCTGCTTATTTGCTGGCCTCGCCTCAGCCTTTGCCTTAGCCTCAGCCTCTCAGCCTGTGATTAAGGTAAGTGCAATGAGATTTTCCATTTTCAATTTTCTATTCAGTGTATTGAGATTGATATTGATATTGCCTAAGGGTAATGCCTTTCGATTTGAACAAGAGGCTTTCAAGGAAGCGGCAAGCTAAATAGAGTTGTTTTCTAAAGAAAATATTGACGGGGATATCCTATTTTTATCTTTATTTTGTGAAAAATCCACTTCAATTCCTGTCATAATATGAAAATGTTTTACCAAAAAGTTGATTTAAAGTTTTGAAAAGCAAAATATACAAAGTATCAGAGATCCTTTTATTTTATTGTTATTTTTTCATTAAATTGAGTTGATAGGTTTTACAATTTAAGATAAATATTATATTTAGAGCTGTTTTTCACATCAAAGAAGTAAACTGAATATTAAGCAAGCGATTTATAAGCTGCTTTTGGTCTTATTTCCTGATCAACATTTTTGTTATCTTTAAATAAAAGGGACTTGTGTCAGTGGAAACTTTTTAAAATCAATGTTTTCCGTTTAATTCACAGAATCCTTGTTTAAACACAATATCCGCAAAAAACTCTCAACTTTTTTGGGGATGTGCTGATGGGGGGGATGTGCAACGACTCTTCAGTTATAGAATTTTATGTAAATCGCTTCGACTTTAAACTGCCATGACAAGCCATTGAAACGTTGCATGCATCGTCCTGCGGCGACATATTTTTTTTTTGTTTTGATGTTTATTTGATTTTCCGCCTGGCCGTTGCATTTCCCATTTTTTTCTTCTTTGTTTTGTTTGTTTCTTTTCTCTGTTCTTTATTTTTTTTTTTTTTACAACCAGCCAGCAACTTGTGGCAAATACTGGCAATTTTGTGCCGCCAGCTTGTTTGTGTTTCCCCAAGTTTTTCTTTTCGTTGCGTTTCGTTTCGCTTGCATTTATTTCTTTACATCTTTTATTTTCAGCTCGAATCTTATTCGACGCAGTGCAGTTGGCCAAGAGTGTTGAACTTTGCGAGGGTCGTGGGAGGAGGCCGCAGAGGTTACTAAATATGCGCAAATATTTATTCGGATGGCTCCCCCCCCTAGTTCGGCAGTTGTCGCCAGTATCGCCTCGCTCCATTTGCTCAAGCTCAGCGTCTTTTTGCTAGATATTTGCCTAACAATTTCTAGCTGCTGGGACTGGGACTCTGGTCTGTTGACTTTTTATGGGAGTTATGAGCGCTAACACAGATATGACACGCGCTTGCACTCGCTTGACACTCGTGTCGAGTGGCAGTAGCTACCGAAAACAAATTTGTTATTCAATTGCCAGCGATGCCAACGACATTGGGTGTTGAAATATAGTATTTGCTTAGCAATTTTCAGCTATTTTCGAGTATACTATAAAGCCTAAGCTAAGTTTTTAGCAGCGCAGCAAAGCAGCAAAGAGCAAACCTTTAATAATCAGGAAAGATAACCCAACTAAACTCTTTATTATTTCACCGTGAGTGTAAAATGATTATTTACAGCCCATATTAAAGGTTTCAGAAGACCCCCCTCCATATGGAAGCAATTTTCAGCTATTCCTTTGGCAACTAACAAGCTTAAGCTAGGTTATTAGCTAAGCCGCAAAAAGTAGGCAATACTTTTGGGTCAGCAAAGGGCAGACTTTAATAATCAGACAGATAACCTAACTAAACTTGTTTTTATTTCACCGTATGTGCAAAATGCTTATTTACAGCCTTTATTAAAGGTTTCAGAAAGCCCCTTCGGATTATTCAGCGCCGTGAAATGCTTATTTATGGCTGCATATGTGAAAAGATTTAAGAACTATAACCTGAAGGAGAGCTTTTTAACCTTTTTTTTCATGCTCCCCAAGGCAACTATAAAATGTTCAATTCCAGCTTCGGCAGCAGCACTGCAGTGGCCAATTGGCCAAAGCCCCCACTTTAATAACTTACAAGCGGCACTTGGCGCCCCCGAACCCCCTAACTCACTTCAGAGATGGTAGTGTAAGCCTTTTGAGCACGCGCCCCCGAAACACTCCGGACACACAGATAAGCCATAAAGTTTTTTTGCTTTCGTTGCACGAGCGCGATTTATTTGCCATATTTCACGGCAAAACAAAATTCAAATGTACCGTGTGCTGCGCGGGAAACAAAAAGTGTTTAAGGCAGCGTGGCGTATACGTAATGTGTGTTATACTCTAGTTAGAAGCCGCCAGCTGGGGCGGGAGTTCCGAGGAGGGAGAGTGAGGAGCAGGTACAGAGGAATTGAAGTTGTTGTTCGTCCAGGCCAGGCCAGAGGGGGTAAAGTTTAGCACACCTTTTGGTAGCACATTACAGCAGAAAAATCCCATGATTCACGAGAGTTGATTCAGGGATGCCCTAAATATTATTTGAATACTTTTTCTTATAGAATTTGTGGAAGAATTTTTAAAATTTCAGCTATATTCTGTTGAATTTATATAAGCAAAGTACTCAATGTATTAAATTTAGGAATTTTCAAGCCTTCTTAACATGAAATTTATCACAATAATTGTAGTTATTATTATAAGGTTATTAGAAATTTATTTTTTATGATGATGGAATGTATAGTTATCAATTTATTATACACAATGAAATTTCCCACAATAATTGTATTTATATTTAGAAAGGAAACCTTAAGGTTATTAGAAACTGGTGAGGGAATTTATAATTCTCAATTTATTATACTAATTTAAAACCCTAATACTGATGCCTAATATTAAAATCTTAATATATTCCAGCTAATTCACAAGTTGTGTACCTGTGCCCATTAACCCCTTTTTGGTTCGGCGTTACCCTGCCGTTCAACAATAGTTCTGGCCTGACTTCCAACCAGGAAGCTTTGCCCGGCAAGAGCAGCTCGTTTACGCATTTAAATTCAAATAACTTTTATTACCGAAACTAAGGCCCATGCCCCATGCCCCATGCTGCTCCTCCTCCTGCTCCTGCTGCTGCTGCTGCAGGGTTTGTCTGTTTCTGTGCGTCTTTGTGGGTGGCAAATGCCCGCTCACTCCAGAGTGCAATAAAAACTTTAGCATACAACAGGAAAAAAGTTTTCGGGGCGCTTTGTTGGCTAAATTATGGCCCGCATATATAATCGTACTCACACGATCCAATGGATAGTCGCTGAAGCCCACGTACAGGGAGGTGAACAGGGTGCACAGGGCGTAGGTGGGCAGGGTGGCGCTACAGAAGTACTGGCCGCCCATCTGGGTCAGTGACGTCGCAGGCAGCAGCTCATGGAGGCCAAGTGTGTTCAATAGCATCTGCAGGGAGAGCGAATTCAAAGCGATATCAGTTCTTGATTCTATTTTCTAATTTCATTAAAAAATTGAACAATCGAAATAATAATAATCGTAATAATTCATAATAAATTGGGAAGCAAGTTCATGGAATACAATATTAGAGCTAAATCAGACATACTTGGTGAAAACATTATTATCTGCCGTTAGACACAATTTTCAATTAACGCTGATAAGCGGTTTTTGCGAACCTTTCGTTCGCCCCATCGCAATCTGTTTAATTCAGTTTCTTCCAGCTGACAGAAAGATGCAGACGTTGTTTTGGACCAGTCTGATCTTCGGACTCCTGATTCAAAGGAGCTCCTCTCGACTATTGGTCGAAGAATGCGGAAATGCCGTAGGTATGAGGATTTGGAATGGCAAAAACGCTGAACCGAAGGCTGGTGCTTGGATGGCAGCCGTAGGTAATGAAACCGATTTTCTATGCGGCGGCACTTTGATTCACAAACGTAAGTATATATAAATATGTACATATACATAACTATATATGTTCTTATTTTTGTGTCAGGTTTTGTGTTGACCGCCGCTCATTGTATAAAAAATCAAGGCAAATTGTAAGCATTCTTAAAACACTCTATTTAAAAGATTTATAACAATATTACATAATAATATTGCCCACAGAATAGTGGCGTTGGGAGCATACAACTTGTCGCGTCCTGACGTACAGTACAGGGTCAGCAGGGCGGAAATACACAGTGAATACTCTGAGGAAACGGGTCGGAATGATATTGGCCTGCTTCACCTACCACTCGATATTGGGTTTAATGGTAAGTGTTGAGTGGTTGATCGCCTCCCATGGCGCTTAAATCTGATTTCCTGTCCGCAGCACAAATCTATCCGATCTGCATTGATTTACATTCATCGATGAAGAGGCATGTGGAAAATGCT
>JAEIIH010032138.1:0-18207 GCA_018904745.1 Drosophila orosa
GTTATAAATAATAATAATAGATATTATCAATATCATATCATATTAGATTAATATTTAAAATAGATAATATTGATATTATTATAACATTCTTAATACATAGCCATAACTACATGGAGAAAATAAACATTCGGTAAGTGTATGAAAACTTGTAATTTGAAAATTAGTTTCCATTTTTTGAGAGCTCTTATTCTGATCTATTTTTAAGGTATTTATTTTATTTTCCTCAAATCCAGTTACTTGTTTTTCTTGCTAAATATAAACGTTTCTAAACACTAAATGGTTAGAATTAGCCCCAAATTTGAATGTAAGTGAACAGGCTCGCAAGTCAAGGTTTTTATAACATTAAAATTGTAATAATAAAGAAAAGCAAATATATACATTAATATTAAAGAAGCAGCCTAAAAGTTGGCAGCCTGAAAGATACCGTTGATCGTGGTCGTAGCAGCAGCAGCAACAACAACAACTGAGCAACCGAGTGACCGACTGGCAATCAGACAACCTCTTCGCCTTGTCTTCGCACCGCATCGCTCAGTTTCTTCCAGTCAGTCGTTCGCGTCGGTTGTCGGTTTTGTCGGTTGCTTGCACTCCGGTTGTTCGTTGTTCGCGCTCGGTTGTTGCATGTTGCACTCGCACGCTGCTGTCGCACCTTGCACGCTGCACGCAGATTTTGGGGACAGCCGAAAAAGCACTCGAGTTATGTTATTCTGACACAATTTCGCAGAGTGCAAATCTGCCGAATAGCAAAAACTGCAACGACCCCCTGACCAGGTGTGTGTGTGTGTTGTGTTGTGTGTGCTTAAAATAAGTGTGTCGTGCGGGAAAAAGCAAAAAGAAATTGCATAAGTCGGACTTTTGGCGTGCGCTTTGCCCATCTTCTTCGGCTTCTCCTGCTTCTCCCACTTCTCCACCTTCTCCACCTTCTCCTTCTTCTCCTACTTCTCCTACTTCTCCTACTTCTTCTTCTCCGCCGCTTCTGCAATATTTGAGTTGTTGTTGCCATTGCAGCTCTTTTTGTTTATGCGAGATAAAACAAAAGCGAGAAAGAAAACAGATAAAAAAAACAGAGAGGCAGAAGAGTCGAAAGATTTAAACTTAGTGGCGACGTCCGGCGATTTTACAAAATTTTAATCAACTCCGACTTGACCATTTGACTTTTTTCGAACAAGTTTGCATTCGCCTTCGTCTGTGTGCGTTTTTTCGGCAATTAAAATCCACAAATGCAATTGTTGCTTACCAATTCCCCGAGCCATGTGTGTGTCTAAGCTCTAAACCTTTATGCAACAGGGCCGAAATCAACGCAACAAGGGACGTAGACGTACTCTATCCGCAATTGAAGTCTGTGTGAGGTGAGTGCGCCAGCAATTAACATAAACCAATTACAGCTAATTACAATTAAACAAATTAGTCGCCGCAAATCGTGCGCGAATCGTTGCTGCTTGTGTCGTTAAAGTGATATGGTATTTGCATAAATTAGATAAGGATTAACAGCAAATAGAACAGAGCTACAGTCGATGCACAATACAATGCCTTACATTGTCCTGGCCATTTTTAATGGCCCTCGTAAAAAGGAGTCCTTAAAAAATACCCCCATGTAACAATTGCTGCAGCAGAGATATACCCTAGAGGAAGGGTATATGAGCACTTGAAATATTCAGATGATAAGTGCAGCGAGTTGTTTCACTTTCCCTACGAAATTCCATCAGAAACCGTTAATACTTTTTTGAAAATTTGTTTTATATTTATTTGTATAATATCTGGATTATTTATTGATTCTCAAGTTTGATAAGTTCATAGTTAACTACAAGATTTTGAATAAAATAGTAGTCTAAAACAGCGGAGGGTACGAGATCTAACGGTTTGAGCAGCGTGAGCAAATTCAGCCACGGCGTGCCCTTCGCTGGTCTAAAAATATACATTGTATCAATCACAATTTCTAAAACTAAACTAAAACGATTGAAAATGTATTATATTTTTCGATTTAATTATTTTTATGTGCAGTAGATACCCTCTTTATTTTATAGAATTCTCAAAACCCCTAGAAAAGTCAACATACTCTCTGATAGTTGTAGAGAAATTACTTTATCAGCATTCGACATCGCTGTGCTCTCCTAATTGCCAAGTATTCGGCTCAACAAGCACTAAATTTCAGCAATTTCAATGGCAAATTAATTGAAATTGTGCTGGCCCTTATTTTAACAAATTACAAATTATATTTACACACTTTCCCATGTTAATTAATTTTGCCATTTCCATTAGCAACTCGTTAGGCCACTGCACTTCATTAACCACTCGAAATCGTTTCAAATGTCTGCTCGATGATTTAATTTTCAACGAAAGGCTTCGATTGGTTGGTTGTTTCAGCTTTTTGGCTAATCATAAATAGATATTCCTGTCACAACGAATGCCCGTCTTGTGGCCAAAAATTGGAGGTGGCACGTCACGTCAGGTGGTAGCCATACATTAGCCCCATCATCCTATAAATAATCGCAGCCGTTGCCCTTTATGGCTGTAAATTGATTCATCGCCAGATTTCGCTTAAATAGTTCAGAGCCGTGTTCTTTTCCCAGAGACTCCCACTAAGATTTGTGCATTAATTGCTTGACTAAGCCTCATCGAAAACTCATAACGAGTTTGTTTCACCAAATTAAGAGATGGCCAAACCAGTTGAATGAATGAGAAAACACACATAAAACATATACAAAATCAATGGATTCATAAATAAAGAAAAAAAAAAGCAGCGCAAACAAATGCCGCAAACGAAGCTGGAAATTAGATAATATTTAATGGGATACTCCTCCCATTCCCATCTTTATGGGATTTGGTATATAGACGCGTTTTTATTGCCATTTCTGGAGAGGCGTGGCAGAAGATGCACTGAAAATACTTAGACATTTTAAATATCACACCCAGAGCTGCATTGAAAACTGTTTAAGCGGTTTTTAAATTGAAAAACGATAATTAATCACCACATTACATATTTGTATATATGCATATACATATGTGTGTCCGCCTATTACGCCACGGAGCAGCGCATCTCCGACAATTATGATGACTATAAATAGCGGAGAAAAACCAAATGGCTTACAACGACGGCCAACAATTGTGGGTGTTACTTTGGGGACCAGCTTCGGCGAAATTAATGAGGCAACCAACTTAAATTATTAATGAATGAATGCGGTCATTGACAAATGCCCCGTCGAATACAGACACACACATTGGAAACTTACAATAAATACATTATTGAAATCCAAGAGCAGACATTAATAAAATGGGCGAATAAATATTCCAATTTCATGATGCGGTCTGAGCAGTTCATTGCAAATTGAAACCGAGAGCCAAGCCGCAATTACTAATTGCGGTGTGCCAAAAATGTTCATGGGTATTCAGGGGTTAGCAGAGGGTTAGGGGTCATTGGGGCCAAACCATTGTGGTGAAAATAATAGGAGTTCATGTTACATAACACTGAAAACAATGCATAATACCTGATTTATTCTGGGTTTTTTATTTTGAGCTGCAATGAAATAATATTAATAATATTGCCAAAGATTTTGTTGGCAAACCGGAATATTTAAATAAAATGCAAGTTCGATCATTTTTTGTACTTTTTAATTATGCAAATTCATTTAATATATCCTGAAATATTAATTCACATTACTTAAGCAAAATAACAGTATTATTTAATGAACGTTTCAATGTTTTTATTTCATTTGAAAATTGATTTTAGAGGCTTGTCAGGATTGTCTTGCTTACGTTACACTTAGGGATGGCAGAAAATTTGGATATTACGATAATATATTGATATTTAACGCAAGAGTCGATAAATCCATACTATAACGTGGCGATAAATGTGCGTTAAAACGATATTCTGTTGATTTAATATCAATACAATATTTTTAGATACAACAAAATACGATTTATCAGAGATTACGATATTTTCGATATGTATTTTATATCATAACAGGCTTTTCTTTAAGTCAAAGGATTATTTTCGATTAAAAAAATTCAAACTTTCTGAATTACTCAAAGAACTAGATGGCATTCGGATGTTTCTATTATTTTTCCCTTCACTGTACCCTAACCTGCACCTGATGTGGGTGAAAATGGCATCTATTCTTCGGCACAGCCATAAATGGAGGCAATAGATCAAATCATCTGCGGCAAGTCGATTACTTAACAGCCTGTGGAAGTGTGGAATTCGCCGTAGCTCCAATAAGTGAAAGGTTCGTCGAACCGGAATTAGCAACGGGCCAGATTCGGCGGGTATTATTCAAGCGAACTTGGCGATAAACCAGTCAAGACTGATAAGCTCGTGCATAGAACCTGGCCGAAGAAACACGTTTCGCACGGCACTAACCGAAAATAAATATGAAACAAAATATTTAAAAATAAACAAAGGTAAATAAATAATAACCGACGTAGGTTGGTAAGACCGTTCAAATAAATACCGAATGATAACGAGTGATTGCTTTTTTGGCCGCCAGCATCCATTTATTAGAATGTTTAATCCGAGAGATTGTAAGATTGTTGATTGTGGATTTATCATCTGGGATCTGAGCCAAGCAGAGCAGATCCGAGTTCGATATCTAATTTATGGGAGGTTTGCCTTTCCTTTCTCGACTTTTTGTGTTCTGTTTTTTTTTTTTTTTTTTTTTGCTGGGCTATTTTGTCTCGAGCGTGTCAACTAATTAAGCAAAAAGAACGCTGAAACTCAATTGGAAACAAGTTCCAGCAAACACTCGCCGTGCTATCCACATCCATTAGCATTTGGATAATCGGGTTTGGATCCGAATCGCAATCGGAGTCCGGAGCCATTAAAATCGTATTAATAATGGACATCAAAGACAAGAAAAAAATAATAATAAATACAAAACGCATTGAACTGGCGAATTAAATGGTAATTTTTCAAGTTCAGGGCATCCGGTGACATCGATATATCAACTTTCAATTGATTTAAATTGTCTTAATTGTTTCAATTTGGCTCACAGCCCAACACACAACACAACACAACACAACAGCCAGTGGCCAGTGGCCAGTGGTCTGTGCCGCAGACTTGAACCCAAAACCCACTATTACGATTATGAGGCTAATTTCCATCATAATGGGTCTCTCGGCCCGGCCAAGTGCCATAAACCCGTTTCCACACACACAGATATATTAGCATTAACATCAGCTGCCATCGGGCTGTCAGGCTGCTCCGAATGAATGAAAGCCCCATGCAAATGCTGGGTCATTCGGTTGCAAGTGCATCCCAGACAAATGCACCTCTAATTGGCAATCGCCCCGAAATTGATTGGGTTTCTGGTTTATCCGGGTTTCCCTTGGTCGCTTTACGGCCATTTAATTGGCATGGGCCTGGGCCTGGCCCAAATACACGGACATCCGGGCCGCATCGATCGATTGCCTGGCATTGCCTTGCACAATTTTTCAAGTTCAAATCACGGCCAGCGGCCAAATTGCACTTGTTGCCATCGCACTTGTTGCTGCTGCTGTTGCTTCTCCGGGGATGTTGATTCAATTATGACAGCTCTTTATTGTGTTAACGAAACTAAAAAACTGACAACGAAAAATGTCAAATGCTGCTATTGACCTTGACTGCTCTGGCCAGCTCTGCTCCGGCGAACTTAAATATGATTATGCATATGAGTGTATTCAAATGAATTTGGCAGGCCGTCAACACTTTGCTAAAGCCTTTGCTTTATTCACTTAACCATTCTTCGGGCAGCATTCCAATTTTAGGAAGGGGGAATTTCCGAATTTTGTATAATATGTAAAAGGAAACTTTGAAATGAAAGGGTATTAAATTAAGACTTTACAAGTAAGAAGTCTGCGTGCAAAAATGTGAGGCCTCTTAGGCGTTGATTGTTAATTAACTTTAATTAAACCCAAATTTGTAGGCAATCAGTTTGTTGAATTGATTCTCTCCTAACCTCTCAGAAACCTCTCTCTCTTGGGCGTTGAATGTTAATATGTTAGACTTTAATTAAATCTAAGTTTGGAGGCAATAAATTTGTTTGAAAACGCTGTAAAATTTAGATCCTGAATTGATTCTCTTCTAAACCTCTCTCCTAACCCCGGTAAAATCTTGTTGTTAACCCCGGACAGCTTGTACGATCTGATGATAAACCATTTCCAGTGCCAGATTGAAGTCCCAACATGGTTTGCCAGTCGGTTCTGTCAATTCCATTCGCTGTGTTTGCACAGTTGTCAGTGCTCAGCCAGCCAAGCCCGCCGCCCACTCCTGCCACTCTTGCCACTCCGGCCAAGTGGCACCGCACATGGCAACCTGCAACGAGCCGCAATGTCGCTTCAACAGCAACAGCCCGCATCTCTCACTCATCTCGCAGGGCAACCTCCGCCGAGTGGTTAAGCCTCTGAACGAACATCCCTTTCAATGGCTCTCGGACGCCCGGCACAAAAAAAAAGAAAAGAAGAGTCTCATCATAAGAGGGAAAAACTAGTTTAAGCCCCGCAAATGCAAACGCACAAAATGCTAGCAGCTATGGCAGCTGCATATGTACTATATTTTCTACAGATTTCATTTTTATCCCAGGCTGCCAACATGTTTGTTTATTTGGATTAAGCTGTAAATGCCTTTTATGGGGATAAGGCAGAAGGCAGCGAACACATCTTCCTTTATTGCTTTTGCCGTCTTCTATGGCTTTTTCTTGATGGAAATGCAACTGAAATTTTAATGGAAGATAGAAAAATATGTAACTTTTTCTTAGTTACTCTGAGTGACCAGTTGAGTATAATTATTGTATTTTTTAATTCAAAAAGAAATTACTTCTTTTTCAAGTGTGTTGGGAAATATTCTAGAAAATCCCATAAGCATCAGAAGAGTTTTTACCAAGAAATGTTTTTAGTGTTTTTTAATCAAAATTCAGGAATTAATTTATTAAAATCATATATTTCCTTATTTATCTTGCAAATACCATGTGGGTAAAGGAAGACTTCTTCCACTGCTGCCTTCATTTACTCTGCTCTTTGGCTTAATAACATTCTTTCGAAACTTGTTTCATTTTTGTTGTATTTTTTTTAATTAAAGAAGCAAATTTATTTGGCTTTGGTGGAAAAGAGCCGCACAAAGAGAGCGAAAGTTGGGAAATGGGAAAAGCTGGAAAAATAAACTCCGGCAGCGGCAACAAAAACAAGATTGCCTGCAACACTCTGCATTGAATAAACAAAATGAAAAATAATGAAAAAAAAAAGAGGCAAGTGCAATGGGAAAATAGCCGAAATGGAGGAGATGGGAGGGATGGTGGTGGGGAGGTGGCTTAAGAGGAAGGTGTTAGCTGTGGGGAGGCGGAAGGCGGGAGGTGTTGGTATGCCCACCAAGTCAAGTGCTTGCCGCTTGACTGATCCGCTCCATGGGATTACCTCCAGCTGGTGGAGGAGCAGCTCCTCTTGACGGGCATGCATAATTGGCGGTCGCTCTGCTCCGAATTGGTCTTTTTTTTTTGTACACAAACAAAAAAATATATAGCTGTTGTTTTGTTCAATGCCCCTGCCTGGCCATTCTATTTCGGGCCGGAGCTTCTGCTCTTTAGCCGAATTTTTTTAGAGCGTCGTTGACGGTCAATGCGGCGGCCAGGCAAGGTTAATTGAAAACCAGCGTTCTCCTCCAAGCAAAACAATCGAGCAGACGAACAACAACAGCTTGCTTATTACACCACACTGAGGAAAATTAGGTAATCTTTTGGATAGTTTTGGGGTATTTAAACTGGATGAGTACGTTGTAAACTGTGGTATATATCTTTTAAGGACTTTATGGGGATTTTTAAGTACCTAAGTGCCTTCAAAAAGGGTGCTTAAGTTTTATTTTATTAAAATTATTTAAAGAAGACCTTATTTTATTTACAAAAGATAATTAGATAATCTTAAAAAAGGTTTATGTTAAGCTGTGAAACTTTTAATTTCATTATCTAATTATTATATAAATTTTCTTAGATATATGTTAAATACATAAACATTAGAAGAAAATCTAACCTTTAATGGATCCTAATAACCTTTACTTGACGTTTACTTTGTGACCTCAACCCATCAAAACATTTCTATAAAAAGAAACCAATGAAATGATTTATTAATTAATAAATACATTATTTCAGCTTATGATTAATTACTTATTTAATTGAGAAACACTAAAAGTAATACCATTTCGTACAGTGCAGAAGATCTCTTTGAGTTATAATGAACGGAACCAAGTATCCGCGGTCTCAAGGGCAAGGTTCGGGCTTTGCATAAATTTACGGCCCTCGGCATTATCTATTGTCAACAAGGCAGCCACCGTTCTAATGGACGGAGCTCGATACCAAAAGTGCACACAATCATACTGAAACTGACCAAGTGGCTCTGGGCCATTTACATAATCTCTGGCCACAGCCACGAGGCGGCTGCCAGTTGCGATTTATTGGCCAAAAGGCCAGCCAGTCAGCCAGCCAGCCAGTTAGCCAGTCAGTCACTGCCATGCCTCCCATAGCTTGCACTTAATTATGCTCGTTAAATTTTATAACTTATTTACTGGGGCCTGGGACTCGGTGGCGGTTATCTAATTTATGCCCACCGATTTGATGGCCTCACACTTGGATAAATCACAATTTAATAATAGTTACTTGGCTGACTTGGCCAAGAGGGATGCACTCGTTGGGGGGAAATTAACAATCAATCAATAGATTGTAAATTATAGATGAAGTAAGCTCATATTCATTGATTGCATTAGAAGGAAACATGAGGTATTATCAAGTTATTAAACATTTTGTTTACGATTTAAAGGAAAAAATGAATCCCAAGGATTATTTACATTTTATTAAATCCTCTGCATTAACTCTCATTAACTTTGAATAACTTGTTTGAGTGAAAATGCCAACTGTTGGCTTTCTAAAACACCTCGATCTCAGCCAAAGGCCCTAATTAGATGACTTCCAAGAGCCGGGAAACTGGGGGAAGGGGGAAAAGAGAGTCAAATGCACGAGGCTAATGCGTCTGCAATTAGCATTAACCCACTGCGTTTTTATCACACTGGAAAACGCAATTATGAGTTCAGTTCAGCGGCCAGTGCAAGAGAGCATTAATTGCCGCCAACTCGCCGTAATCATCGTTGCAAAATGTCTCTTTGAGACCAACTAATTAGAGGTTTTGCGACAGTCGACGGCACCCAGAGCCTGAATGACAAACGCCGACAGGTGACGGCTGGTGGCTGGTGGCTGGTGGCTGGTGGCTGCTGCTGCCTCGTGGCTGCCCCATGGTGTGGGGGTGGTGCAACGAGCCATGAACGCTCTAAAGCCACCACCTCCTGTCCGGAATCCGGATACCAGGGGCCTCAGACCGGAGACCGGAGACCAATGACACGGTGGTCCGGTGAGAGAGGAGAACGGCAAACAGCCTCGGACATAATGAGAAGTAAGGCGTAAAATAATGTATTTTACAATAATTTAACCAAGGGCCTGTACGCCAGAGACTCTTGCTCAATTCATTTTTTTTTATGTTGTTTAAACTTTAACGTCAAACTGCAGAGACTGAAATCTACTTTATTTTCCATTGAAATGATTAAACTGATATGCTGTCACTTTTTGGTTTAAACAATCCTATTAAACGTTGAGTAAAGAAAATGAAAGGTACAGATGTAACAATTGCCAAGTGATGCAAAGCTGTAAAAATAAAAAATAATAAACAAGACCTTTGACCCATTAAAGGGTTTGGCCAAGATGTGGTCAGTCTTCACTGGGTTTATCTAAAAATTAAGCTATTTTCATTAATCAAGTATACACCAAAATCATAAGAATTAAATTGCTTGTGTAAGTTTTACAGTTTAGTTCTTCGAATATTTATTTAAAACAAAGTGGTTTTATATATAATACTTAAAATTATTCCTTAAAAAATACAACCTATTGTTCTCTATTTTTATATAACTGTTATAGTTATGCTACTCGGATTAAAACTCCTTGGCGAATCGACAATTAACAAAAATCTCATGGAGCCTAGCAACATTTAGTAAATTGTGGCAAGCAATGCACCTAAAATTCTCAAGTACAAATTTTGGGACAACCTGTTATATACAATAGTTATTAATATTAGTACTGATGAGATTTCTTGACTCAAAAAGGAAAACTTTTTATACTAAAAGCAACTCGATGGTAACAAACTTTTAGCTTCCTTCAAACCAATTTCTTTTTTATAATTTAAGAGCTAACCTTTGCCATATGTTAGTAAAGAGAAACCGAAGCTGTTTATGTTAATGTTGCATCTTGGGTCTGGCGATAAGCTTTATAAGCATTTTGGTTAACTCATTGTACTCGAGCCTTGTCCTCTGTTTCGGGTTACATGGAGGTGGCATGTGGTAACTGCAGTTTGATGTTGCCGCATGCCAAATGAAGGTGTTGCCCGCTGATGCTGCCGATGTTGCTTGCTGCTTGCTGCAGCTGTTGTGTTGTGTTGTGTTGGCGGTGTGATGTTGCGTCGTGTTGGGCAGTGTAAATTAGCATCAGCAGGCTGAAAAGATACAACAACAGCATCATTTTGCAATGCGGCTGGAAAACAATGCAGATTTTGTGTGTTGCGGTGTTTTTTTTTTTCTTTTTTATCAGCTTCATTTGTGCAGATTTCTTTTCGACGAGCGTCTTGGGCAATCAAAGTTTGTCGCTTAAGTCTTTTGTTTCGGCTGCTCGGCTGATGATGAATTCATGGCAAATCAGTCAAGGCGGCGTTTTCGCATGGCAACCCCTTCGAATTTAGTCGCACCATCTGAGTCTCTCGGAATCTGATTCCGATTCCGATTCCAGTCCGCTTTTTCAGCTTGGCACATTGACGTGCTGCCGGCAATTGACTCATTAAAATATCAAAAGCCACCGCAGGCATTCTGATTGAAGAGCAAACTATAAATAAAACCCTCACGTCGCCGTGCAAGCCCAGTATTTTTATTCGCATTTCCATAACTCAAGTGGCGGCCACTTCAGCACTCGATTGTGTTTGGCCAGCAAATGGAAGAAGCCTCCGCCAAATCGGTTGTGTTTCCAATTCAAACAATATTTTCGGACGCTGTCTCGGTGAGTCTCTATTCTTTTACAAACTTGTGCAATATTTGCATTTGACTAGCTCCGATTATACTACTATCTGCCTGAAGTGAATGGAGTTTGGCCCTGCCAAATCAAGATTAATTGAAGACAATTCCCTAGACAAGCTAGTTTGAGAAGATCCGAGATGATATGATGACAAATGAGGATAGATTTTAAAAAATAAAGAAAATATGAATATATATCGATGTATAATATATCGAAAGATATCGATTATTGCATTAAATATTACAAATAAAATGTACAGATATTTATTAACATGTTGTTTGTAAAAAATATTCTTATTGAAACAATAAACATTTACATTCGTTAAATACCTTTGTTATCTATATATGACCGCTTGATATCGATGTGCTAAGTATTCATTTATCGGCATTTCTTACCATCTCTAAACAACTTGACGGACTGCTCCAATTTGATGGCTTTATCGTTAAGATGTGTCGGGTGCAATCAACACACCACTCATTATGCCACACGATTCATGGAGGCAACGGAAATCAGCTGAGCGTTTGAAGTTGCCAACTGTTATTTATGTGCCTGCCTATTTTGTGCTTTTATTATTGTATGTTCCTCCACGAGACGACTGTCAGTGCTTCAGAAGACGACAAAATAACTTTGAGTTGTCACTTGGAGCCAAGAGAGAACTAGAAAAACGCGGCGGCGCTCGTCGCATTTGTCACTGCGTCTTGACCATGGCACACATGTGCATGTGGCATGGAATGTCATCGGCAACGGTATGGCATATGGTAACACGATCGGCGATTAATCCACCACTATTATTATTATCGCAGTGCAGCGATTATGGCAGCTGGTGGCACAGAAATCCGTCAAATGAGGCGCCTCATCGGGCCCCATCGACCGCAAAATTATCAAGAAAACCCACAAGATTTACGATTGAGTTGGAACCATGTTGCATTGAAGCACGTTGGGTCAAATGGGATTCCTTGAAGTAATCAGGGAATTAAATTAAATACTAAATGCTATGATTAAAAACGATTTTTAAATGTTTTCTGAGAAATGTATAAAGATTAGGCTTCGTAGTTTCAGTATGTGTGAATTGCCAAACAATTTAAAACATATTAAGGGAAAATAATGTATACCAATTAATTTCTAACCATAAACTTCTATAAGATGATCATTATTTCTAAAATACACAAGAAAATCAGTTACTTTTTTAAGCATACAGATAGTGCTTATTTACATGCCAAAGTGGCTTTCTGTAAACCCTTGCGAGTTTCCTCAATTGGAGGACTACGATTGATGTTCCATAATTTCGGGTATTGACAGACTAACAACATTGTATCATTGATTGCCTTCTATCTGAGTGTGTGTGTGGCATGAAAAGAGCTGATTGCCACACAGCCTGTGAAACTGAAACCGCAAATGGCACAGCCTCGTCAGCTCTGTTGTCGATAACACGGAACATATTTCACGACGATGAGCCAATCCTCCCGAGCTCCAAGCTACGCTTTGGCGATGATGAAGCTGTCAGCAAGGTGCACTTATCTATCGATCATACACATAACTGGCCATTCGCGCCGGCCAGGCTTTTACATAAATGCATTTTGGGCGAATCATCAGCAAAGCATTTAGGGGGTTAGCGGGTTAGGGGGCGTGCTGCTATCAGCTGGCATTTAGCCAAGTTACTTGCACCATAAATTATGCCCCGGGGGGAAAGAGGAGGAGGCAGCACAAAAATTATGCAATCGCGCAAAACCCTTTTTGGCTAATTAATGCAAAGTCATGAGCGAGGCAAAAACGCTTGCATCAACATCAACAGCAGCAGCACCAACATCACCAACAGCCACATTGAGTGCCACAGCGAAACGCAAAACGCGTGGATACGGATTCTTTGCAAGTGGCAAACCAGTTCCAGTTGCAGCTCCAGTTGGCCAAAGCGGATGCACTGGAGGCGCCCCAAAAGCCACACCGTAAAATTGTGCAAGAAATTCATTAAAACCCTGTGTGTTTCTTACACATATTTTTGTTCAAATTCATAAACGTTTTTATGGTTTTCCTAATGTATTTAATTGATTCTTTTCTCAAGTTATTTAGCCAGCAATTCATTGGGGAATTCTGAACCGAAAACATTAGAAAAAAGCTCAATAATTAACTAGCCAGTTTGAAAATTGAGTTGTTTATACTATTTTTTAGAGTAAATCTTTTTACAATTTCAAATCAATTTATTTTCTTAAACTTTAAACATTAACTTGATTTATTTTCTTTAATTCCCAGGTCGCCATGCCCATCTGCAAAAGTTCGCCGGGTGCGGCGAGCAAGAAGACCGCCACGGATATATCCGCCGACCACGTGACGGAGGCTGCCCAGGTGAAGCGCACCCGGGAGCAGGCCTACTTCAACTCCTACGACTTTGATGCAATCGAGGTGCTGCCCTATGATGAGGAGGACGATGAGACCGGGAGCACGAGTCAGAGCCGGAGTAGGAGCCAAAGCAGGAGCCAAAGCAGGAGCGGTAGCAGCCGGAGCAGCAGTGCCAGGAGCTACTCCGCAGCCCATGATCCAACGGGAGCGGGTAACAAATTTGCATATCTGCAGCGTCTGGGAGCCTTCTTTGCCAGAAATGGTGCAGGTGCAGGAGGAGGTGGAGCTGCTGGTGGAGGAGGAGCAGCATCGGTGGGAGCCACTCCAGCCAGCGGAGGAGGAAACGCTAGTACCCCAATGCCCAAGGGCAGCAGTGAGAACTTTCTGCTGCCACGAGCCATGCTCAAGTATCAGAGGTGAGAAGATAAATAAAGACCACTTATAAAACTTTATAAACTCTATGATTAAGGAAAATAATTTAGTTAAAAAAAGGAATAAAATTCCCAGGAAAAGTAGTTTTATGGATAAAAATTGTGATGCACCTTCACTAAACTTTTTAAAAAGCAAAGAAGTATAAGCGAGCCAGGCTCAAATATCAAATAATACCGAAAACCTAGGCAACTTTTTAAACTATAAAGTTAAGGATAAGGAATTAAGTTCATAGGAAAAAGAGTTTTACTAGTTTTAAAAGCGATACAAATTATGGTGAACCTTCAGTAAACATTTTAAAAAGGCAAATAAAAATTAACCAAGTTTTTAATGGTTGCATTTAACGAGCAGAAATACTTAAGAGGTTTCTAAACTATAGTTTAAAGAATATATAAAATATATATATTATTTAATATATAAAATATATTTAGAAGGATAAATCCAACAAAAAATTAAGGATCTTGGTAAAGATTTTCAGAATTCCCCGCATTTTTCGAAGGTTTCTTTATGACAATTGATTTCAAGATAGTCCTGTTGTAAAGTAGCTTTTAGTTTTATATTTTTTCTTCGAATCTATAATAATTTTAGACTTGATAACTAAGGAATTCTATTATAATAAAGCTAAATGTTTCATTAAATAAATAAATACCCCAATATTAAAATTATGCTTAATTTGTACCCCTGTAAAACCCCATTCCTATACAGAAAACTAAGTAAATTTGAGTGCAAGATGTACTCAAGATGCACGAGTGTTCCAAATGATCCACTTAGGAACGGATAACCATCATCACCAGTGTGCGTCAACCTTCGGCGCTGCAGCGGCGACCTTGACTTTACCGGTGGAATTTTTTTTTTTGGGGAAGGGGGAGTGTAAAAGAGGAAAGCCCAGAGAGTGGCAAGATGCGAGACCGAAACCCTATGAGCTGGTAATGCAATTACGGACGCAACACTTCATGGTTCAATGCAGCGGTGGCCACTTGTATATATTTTGTAATTATGTTGTTGCGGGCCAATTAGCGGGGCATTAAGCCAGGTGGCAAGGCAATCAGAGACCGAGTGTTGCCCTAAATGCGGATTATGATTGCGAGAGAGATGATAATAATGATGATGATGGTTCTGCGATCGCCGAGACGATCTGTGTGAGCTCTGGCAACTGGCAACCTGTTGGTGGCTGCCACAGCCACTATGTAAATCATGTCTGCAGTGGCAGCGAAGTTCAAGTTGCTGCTGCGGCAAGTAGTTGCTGCTGCTGCTGCATCAAGCAATGCGGTTTTTGGCGCCTGTAGTCAGCCTTCACCTCTTTTTCTCTCCACATATATGTGCACATATATATATATATTTATATATATGAATACAAGTGCATATATCTTGTTGTTGTTTTTAGAGAAGCTTGGCAAACACTTGACGGCGGTCATCGCAGCGGCAGCCACAGCGGCAGCCACTGCAGACAGCTGCAACAATTACGTTTATTAATTGAAATTAAAGAAGCCACCAGGCAAGGCAGCTCATGATCTTCGCTTCGCCGAAGGTCAGGCCGAGAGCCCGTTTTGGTTTGAAATATTTATCAAAAATACAAAATAAATACTTGTATATATGAGTATGCATATGCATTAAGTCGTGCCGTGTGTATTGACAGCCATTTCAATTAATTGGCGGATAGTTTCGTTTTCAACTTGTCTCGGCTATTTTGGTCATTGCATGACGCAGAATATGGAGATCGGGCCACGATAGCCATGATAAGATAATCGGGCAACTATGCTGTCAAAATAGGGGATCAAGGAAAGAGTCAAAGCTGGACGGTGACCTCTGAGAATCTGCCAAAGGTTAGATGGAAGCTATATTCCTAGCAGATCTCTCAGATATTCTGATACAATTTCGGCTATTTACCAGTAAAAAAAGGTAAGATATATGCAGGATTTTGTAGTTGTTTATAATGCTTTTCAATCTAGAAATTCTCCCTCGCTTGGCCACCTTTGAAGGGCTTCTCTTGCTGCCTCTCTTATAGGTTCTTACTCCCTCCAAGGTTATAGCCATTATATCTCCTTAAATGTTGGCTTTACCCACTCACCACGCCCTTTTCCGAACCAAAATCCATTGGTTATTCAGTCGCCAATGTTATTTTGCACACGCATGCTAGAAATTCAAGTGGATTTCGCACAGTAGCTTCTCCGCGACCTCGTCCAAATGCGATTCCATTGTCCCCTTAGCCCCATCATCAATGCAGTTAGACGCCTGATCAATTGTCGATGCTCGTCGCTAATTTGTATTCAATCTTAAGCCCAGGCCTAGGCCAGGCCATAGTTAAAGCCAAAGTAGTATCTGCCGCTTATGCCAAGGTCGGCATTTAGCCAACCCAACCGAATAGCAAACACATCCATCTTGACCGCCGATCATGTGCGAAATCAGCGATATAATCGCTGCAATAAAAACGCGCTAGGTCGCTGATTGATTTGCAATTGATAGATAGCTAGACGCACTCAGATCGATCGATCGATCCATGGATATATAGTTAGTTATAGGTAGATCGCGACTTGGGTGCCGAATTTCGGGTCGGGTGTAATTTGTCTTGGCAGCCAGTCAACAACAATTAGCGGCCACACAAAAATGTTTACTAACGGTCAACTGCCGGTCGTACACAGAGGGAAAATAATAATACGATATTAAAATGTATTACTTTATAGCAAGAGAAATCTTTGTAATTAAAAAATACATTTGTTTATGGTAGGGCTTACGTTTTGTTATTAAAAAAATATATTGCTTATGGTAGGGCAATAACCAAGCTTTCATTTTTGTGTGTAAAAAATATGTATAACCCTTGACATTTTTGTCTCCATACACTAAATACATTGTATAAAATAAAACAAAAATGTATTTAAATACATTTCTAAGTAGAACTTCAATAAAAACTAAGTAAATAATATAATAAAATAGCCTTGTAGGGAATTTAAGGAACAAATTTGAGGCAATTGGATAGTAAACTGGGTAATTATTAATAAATAAATTCGCTGTGAAGGGAAAAACCGTGCCACATGATTGTGTTATGTTTTTATCAACATTTTCTTGGTCATTTATCAATGTTTGATGTGCATTCTTATGATAGGAATTAATATACAAATTCATTGTTTAATCATATTTAACTATGTTTTAATTAAAAGCAAAAAGCTTTGATTAGCAGGTGTCTTATAGTCGAGTACGCTTTCCTACTAGCTAGCTTACTTGTTCTTTTAATTATTTTCTTTAACTTTGTAATTAAAAAAGAATTTTTACCAAGCATTTACGCATGTTCGTAGGAAATTTTGAATAAGAAACCACAGAAAAAGATTTCCCAGCTCTTATTTTCTCTGTGCATAACCGCCCATTGGTCTGCTAGTGTTCCGTGCATGCAAACGAGGCTGAACATTTTAATTAACACAGTTCGAACAAACAAAATAAACATATACACCCCGAGATTGCAAAATATTTCATGGTGCCCAAGAGCTAACCTTGCTGCTTCTGTTGCTGCGATGCGATTACGGCTGCCACTTGCGGGCGAATTTCGTACGCATCGGTGCCACCAACAAAAACAGCACCAACAAAAAAATTAAAGAAAAAATCGTAGGCCGTCGCCGTTGTCGCCACTGACCGCAACTTATCAATTTTGGGTGCGTAACTTACCATACAAGAACAGCGCGAAAAGCTGGAAAAGCCAACGCAGCCACCGGCCGAGCAACAACCGTTATTACGCAATTTTCGGCACTCATTCCGTTTGGCCAAAAACCAAAAAACCAAAGCTGACCTAGTGCCGAGTTTGCACAGAACTCTCGGATCTCTCGGATAACTCGGCGCTCTCGGACTTGCTACGGATCGTAAGTGAGTTATTAAAGCCATGCCACCGGCGCCAAGCGGCCACAAATGCAAATCTGCCCCAGAGAAAATGCAAATGCGTGCGATTAGAACTTGGAATAATAATACTTGGGCGAAGGAGCGATCAATCAGTCCGCGGCCTTTGGGAAAATATACACATTTTGGGTAGAACCAAGATAAATGGTCAGAGATGGAAAGTGAATAATTAAGTGAAGTTTTTAAGGCTCTAAAAAGTATAATTTATTATTCGATAAGAAGTGAATAAAGTAAAGGGGAAGCTCTGTGATCAGATCAGAAAATATCCATGTCATTTGTTGGATGAAGAAAAAAGTAAACTAAATATTTTTGCAGGAAACAGTAGCCTAAAAAAATATCTTTCATAATTGTAGGAAATAAAATTGAAAAGGTTTGATTTAAAAATTTTAGAAATTATAAAAAAACAGGTTAGCTTTTCAAATCCTAGAAAATAAAAAATAAAAAGGATTGATTTAAAAATGTTACAAAATTAAACAAAAAAGGTTTCATTTGCTAATTTTAAAAAATAAAA
>JAEIIH010032140.1:0-12736 GCA_018904745.1 Drosophila orosa
TAAATCCGCTTGCTGCTGCTTCTGTTCGCCTGGTACTCCCAATTCAGAAATTGATGAATTTTGGCTGAAAATGGGCCAAATTGAAATCTCGTTTTTGGCTACAACAACAAAATTGTTGAAAAACAGCTACAACAACAACAATCATTTTACAACACCAGCAATAATTTTTTGATCTTCAATTTCCTTGAAATCGGCCAAAAACTGGCAATTTCTGAATTGGGAGTACCAGGCGAACAGAATCAGCAGAAGGTGGATTTCATTTAGTGCAAGCCACTCGATGACGTCATATTTCATCGATCTGGCAACCCCGGCGATGACGTCATTTCAAATTGAATTTTGGCGGTTACAGTATTTTTTAAATCGGTCTGGCAGCCCCGGTTCTTTTCGTCGGTCTGGCAGCCTCTTATGGAAAATTGCTGAGTCTCCACCCTGTACTCGAACCAGAACTATCGATTAATGTGACCATATTGTAAAGGGTCTTAATCGAGTAATGCAACCATACTTCAAATAATAGGCAATGCCTGGAATAACTTGCAATTTGCAAATGAGAACAAGGACATCCTTCCTTACTGACAACATATATTATATTATTGAATACTCTGCCCACCGTCTTCATTGGAATCCCGCGCAACCCGCTCGGCTCTAACGGCGCGACCAAACGCCACCGCCGCGGAAGAGGGGGGCCAGCAGGCGAGGTCAGTCTCAGTTCTTCCGGTTGCCCCGGCGACGCATGGAGGCGGTGCACTTGGGGCAGTACCACTTGCCCTTCGGCGGCTGCGTAATGCCCACGCAGGGGTAGTGGAACCACTCGTAGGGACAGGCGTCGTTGTCGCAGGCCACCATGTCGCCGTAGGACACCTGGTTGCAGGTGCAGTAGCGCGGCTCGTTGGGATCGTACGACCACTCGCCCTCGTTCGTCTGCTCCACGACGAGTCCGTTCTCGCCGATCGTCAGGCTGGAGCCAGGGGTCAGCGCGGTTGTGGGCAGGGTCATGCTGGTCACTCCGGCGGCAACGCCTCCAGCCACATTGGCGGGATTGCCCCCCAAGCCAACGGCTCCTGCCGCCGCCATGGAGAGCGAGCCGTGGGCCAGGCCACCAGCTGAGAGATTCGTCGAGGCCGCAGCAGCTGCTGCTGCTGCTGCTGCCGCCGCCGTGGAGAGCATGTCCACTGACTCCATGCTCATCGAGGAGGTAGACGAGGCGATCGAGTTGCCGCCGGACGTGGAGGCGCCCAGCGTCTGCACAGCCAGAGACGAGGTCAGCGGCAGGGCGGTGTTTACCTTCTTCTTCTGCTTCTTCTCCTGGTGGTGACTGCTATGCCCGCTGTGGCTGCTGCTGTGCCCATGGTGGCCATGTCCGTGGCCATGTCCATGTCCATGTCCGTGGCTGGTGTGGTGGGTCTGGGAGTGGTGAGAGTGGTGCGAGCTGCTGGTGGCTCCGGCGCCGCCGCTTGTGGCCAAAGCTGTTCCGCCCGCCACTGCCGCCACTGCCGCCGCTCCGCCGGGCTGCTGTATGCCACTCTGGCCCGCCTGCGACCAGAATTCGGCCGTAGTGCCCGCCGCTCCGTGGATGGCCTCGTAGCTGGCCTTCAGACTGGCCGTTCTGCGTCCCTGCTGCATTTGCTGGGTGGCCACAATCGCTTGGCTGGCTGCCGCCGCAATGGCACTGGAGGCGGAGGCTCCTCCGCCAAGCTGCTGCAGGTTGTAGGTAACCGTGGCGTTGCCGCCGGCAGTGGGGTGTCCTCCGTGTCCATGGCCTGTGGCTGCTGCTGCAATTGGTGTCGATGATCCCACAGATTGTCCCTGTGCCTGTGCCTGTGCCGCTCCTCCGGCAGTGGTGAGCACGCTGTGGGCCAGATTCGTGGGCAGCTGTCGCACCACAGGACCGGCAGCGCCAGTCAGGGAAGTGGTGGCCAGGCTGCCGGCGCCGCCAGAAACGCCCACACTCACGCCCACGGCCACGGGCAGGGTTAGATGCGCGGCGGCTATGCTGCCGACATGATTGGCCGCCTGGACTTGCGCGCTTGTGACGCTGGCGAGGCCAGCAGCGGCGGCTGCTGCAGCTGCTGCCGCTGTGGCGGACGCAGCGGATGATCCCGGCACGGCCGCCGAGCCGGAAGCGACAACGGGGAGTGAATGGTTGAGATTGGCGCGCTTTTCCTGAACGGGCACCGTGCAGATGGTCTCGCGCCGCTTCTCCAGCTTGCGGTGCCGCTGGCTGGCACTGATCTGGGCAGCCGAGATGCTGGCGAGGGCTCCTGCGTTGGTCAGTGCCATCACGGTGGAGCCTGTGCCGGCGGCCGAGCCTGCAATGTGGCCCGCAGAGCTGTTGACCAGGCTGTTGGCAGAGCTGGCGCCGTAGTAGCGGTTCTCCTTCTGGTTCATGCTGAGCAGCAGGGCAGTGGCTGCGGTGGAGTTGCCGTCCAGCTCGAGGGAGCGACGCTCGAGGATTTCGGTGATGCCGTTGTTGTCCGCCTCCAGCTCGCACTTGAACTTGAAGAGCTCGCTGTCCAGGCGCCGCAGGTAGCGCTCGACCAGCTCATGGATCTGCGTCGCAATGGCCACCTTCTCGTCGGCGTCCTCCATCACCTTGAAGTACTCGCCGCGCAGGCTGTGGAACTCCGTGTCCATGGACTCGTGCTGCAGCTCGTCGCGCTTGCACTGCTTGAAGAAGAGGTGCGCCTTCTTGTCCAGCGAGTCCATGTTGTCTGTGGATGGAGTGCATGGAAGATTAGGCGCTGCGACACGAGATTGTTTTGGAGGGGGACTTACTCTGCACCGCGAGATCGAGCTCGCGCATCTCCGTGAAGCGGTCGCGCAACTCCTGCGGCAGGTGCTCGATCATCTCCAGATAGTCCTCTAGGTACAGCATGTTTGATGTGTCGCTGCGGGGCCGAGGAATCAAACGGCAGCGAATTAACAAAATGTTTGCAATGACTCTTTTCACTAAAACCTGCGGCAGTGTGCCTGCCCAGCTCTCTGGCTATAATGCTAAATGTTTAGTTGTAGAAAGACTAGATTTTTGCCTCAACTGTAGCTGGTCACACTTCAATGGCTCACGTTCCGTAAAGTTATCGATAGTTTGAGGCTGCCAGATCGCTAACGTATTATAGCATTTTCCAACACTAGTAAAATAAAAACATTTAATTTAAACTTAAATTGTAAATAAAATCACATACAACTTAGTTAGTATAGAGTTAATTCCTGTTCTTTATAACATGATCCTTTGATTGTTCAACTTTATCGTTTATTTCACTTATTGCCTGGCAAATGCACTTGCTTTGCCCGTTCTTGGGTCTGGGATTTGTGGCTTCCAGGGACAGGGACAGGGACACACGTCCTCGTCCTCGTCCCACATCTCAGGGAGCCGAGCCGGACCCCACGTCATATACTACAATACATAAATGTAAAAAGCTTAGCTTAAACTTAACGAAAGTGCTTAGAGTTTGGAGTCGGTCCATACGGCTAGATTAACTTATACGAATGCGAGGGCGGCGCGGGGAATGATCCAAACGAGGTCTGAACGCAACGGAGCGCAACAGAAACGAGTCAAGCTGCTAAGTGCACCCAGTTACTAGCTAGTTAGCCACGGCTGCCTGCCTGCCTGCTGCCTGCTATCTATTGGTGTCGACATCTCCCTCCCTTTCTCCAACGCTCCGAATGCGCTGCGCTGTGGAACGGGTACAACGGCGGGGCCAAGGGGCCGAGGGGCTGGGAGGCGCGAAGGCGCGAAGGAGATGCCAGGCAGGAGCGGGAGGGGGCTCCACAGCAATACTAAACGTAATCATAATACACAGACATCGTAAAATGGTAATCCCTAGTCACACAGCTACGCACAACACAACACAGTCGATTTCCCCCATCCCAGCATCCCAGCATCCCGTCCCGTTCCGTTGCTAGCACCTCGACGACGACGACGACGACGACGACTATATCGCCATCTCGGGCATCTTGTTGTGCTTGAGGTTGATCTGCACGCTCTGCGAGAACATCTTGATGATGCCATAGTTCTCGTTGGCGTACACCTTCAGGAAACTGGGGACGTTCTTGTGGAGCAGCTCGTGGCAGAACTGCGGATACCTTCGGTACGCCGGCTGCTTGTCATCCCAAATGGCCAGCAGGTCGCAGTCGTCGCTGCAAGGCAAAGGGAGATGCATATATGATATTCGGCTCGAGTGGCTCGTTCTCTGTGGCGTCGCCGTCACTCACCGCACTTCGTTGGTGCACTCGTCCAGCGATATGATCAAGTACTGGATCTTCAGCTGGGCGCACTGATTGTAGATGTCCGACGACTGCTGGCGACTGTACACCGAGTACACGTGCTCCGTGCGGTCCCTGCAAGAGCGCAAGATTGCGAATTGGTTAGCCAAATGGAGGGAGACGGAGCGACGAGGCATCTCCCTCTAATTGGAGGTCAGGTCAGGACTAATACTCACGCCATCTGACGCATCTCCAGGTGCGCATGGTTGACAATGGGCCGCTTGGTGGTCAGGTGCACGGTGCCGATAATCTCAACGGGGCCCGCGAAGACGGCATCCCGCTCCGTGTTCAGCTTGATCCACTCGAGCATGCTGTCCAGGTCGTCGGCATTGTAGCGCGTCGGCAAGTACTCCTCGCGAATGTTCTGTGGATTAGGATTTAGTTCGTGGACAGACACGGACGCAGACGCAGGCCAACTTACCACCATGCCCGGGTCGAACATGCTCAGCAGGAAGACGGCCAGGGAGACCGACCAGAAGATGTTGCGCTGCCGGTGGTACCAAACCTTGGAGCACACTGTGGGCGCGATGACGCAGCCCTGGGTGAAGCTGAGGAAGAAGAGCTTGCGCACGGCCAGTCCGATGACGGTGAAGACGAGCATTTGCAGGAAGCTGTACATGCAGTGCAGGTTGAAGATCTGGGCGCTGACCGTGGGCACCACGGAGCTGCGCCTGGAGCCAGTCCGCTTCTGGCGACGCTGGCTGCTGGAGCGCGCGGTGCCCGAAGCGAATGCAGAGGCGTTGCTGGAGGTGGGCTCCCCTTCCTCCCCATCGGGACACTTGGACGGTAGAGTTTCAGGAGCATCTGTCGCGGACTCGTGTTCGTCTTCGGCCTCCGCTTCCGCTTGCGCTTCAGCTTTGCGGTTGCGGTCGGGCTTCGCTTCCGGGCTGATGGGGTCCTCCTCCGGTTCGGCTTCTGGATGCTTCTCGTCACCGAGCAGCGGGGCGCTGGCACTGGCTTCGCCGGCCGCCTCTTTGGTTTCCTGGGCGCGCTCCTTCCGCTGCTTGTCGCTGTTGCGATGGATCTGCGCCCGCAGCCGCCGGATGTCCTGCATAAAGTCGTCGCGGGCAGGTGGCTGCTCCTGGCGCAGGCGGGCCTGGGCGCGTTTGTAGCGCTCGTAGTCGTAATCGCAGTTCTTCAGCAGGCGGAAGCACTGTTGCAGCTGGAGCTCTGTCTGCCGGTTGGACATGTCGCCCATGGACACGCGGTGCTCCTCGAGAAAGTCCTCGAGCACATAGTTGCGGGCGCGCTCGCGCTGCTCCTCGCTGACGGCGCTGGCGGCAGCGCCGCTCTTGCGCCAGCGCCGGAAGAACATGGCCAGCATGACCACGCCGTACATGCAGTACGGCTTCACGATCAGCGTCTTCACCAGCTGCCACAGCTCCGACCAGGCGATGCGCGCGTACAGCGGGTTGCAGGCGGAGAGGTTGGCCACAAAGCCCACCTTCACCTGGAGCGCCCAGTGGGCCCAGAGGTCGCAGTAGTGCGTGTGCAGCTCCAGCAGCTTGCCCTGCATGCTGCTCGCAAAGAGCAGGGCCAGCAGAATGAACTTCAGCGAGAAATAGTCGCCCTGCAGGGGATCTTGCGTGTGTCCCAGCCGCCGGCTGCGCACCTGGCGCACCTGACGCACCAGCGTGATGAGGAAGACGGAGAGCGCAACGCTCAGCTGCCAGGTGCAGAGCAGCTGGCTGTTGCCGTGCGACATCACAAAGGCCAGCGCGTGGCCGACCAGGTGCGACAGGGAGTAGTCCAGCGCGAAGGCGTTGGCCACGCCCGTGGGCAGGGCACTAACGTTCCAGGACGTCATCACGATCAGGATCTGTGTGGTAAAGATGAAGGTGGAGAACTGCCAGGAGAGCAGGGCGCAGGCGGTGAACAGCGACATGGCGAATATCTGTGGAGGCGGCGGCAGAGCCATTAGTTAACTGCCGCTCGATGTGGAAGGGCGCCCCTGGTCTCACCATAAACAGACGCGACGTGTGCCGCTGGCGATGAATGATGCGTCCGATGCAGATGCAGAGGTAGAACATCTGCAGGAAGATGAACGGGAAGGCGAAGTTCTCCCGCGCCAGCGGTCGCTCGTAGATCTTCGCCACGAAGCTGTGGAACATCACATACGAGATCACGCCATATATGCCGCCGAACACGTTCTCGCTGAGCAGTGTCCCGTAGAGGTACAGCACCAGCAGGGTCACCCCGCCCATGAGCCACACGAACTCGAGGTAGAACTGCATCGGCTGGACCAGCGGATTGAAGCCGGCGCGGACCACATGATAGAAGTACCTGGGGACAGAATGGAACCATTAGCTGCTCCTTCTCCTCCTGGAGACACAGAGACACTCACGCCGTGACCAGCTCCGGCAGCACGTAGAAGCGCTGCAGCACATTGACGCTGTGCGGATACTCGATGTCCGTGACGTTCTTCAGCTGCTCGTAGCCGTGCCAGAAGTCGGGGCCGTCGGCCAGCCGCTTGTAGAAGGCATAGTACAGAGCGTCCTCCCGTCGGAGCAGCGCCTCGCGCTCCAGCTGGTTCAGCTGCTGGATGTTGGTGCGCGTCTCGAAGATCACGCGCACATGCTGCACGTACAGGAAGAAGAAGCCGGAGCCTGTGGGGCTCCGATGATTAATCTCGCTGCCCGAAAGGGAGGCAGAGCTGGCGGGCGCCGGCCGGGGGACTCACCGATTAGCGCATGCGACAGGATCACATACAGGTTGGGCTCGCGCATCGTGCAGCTGGTCGTCTCACTGGGGGGCTGTGGCCAGCTTAGCAACCATTATTTATTTCACAACGTATCGTTTCGTTTCTCCTTTTGCACTCCTTCGCAGCGGCGGCACAGAGGGCACAAGAAAACAGAGGCACCGATCAGCTGTGCGCTCGGGCCCGAGTCCAGGCGGTGTGACCGGAGAATGCCACTGCCGAAATGCCCTGCCGTTGTGCACTCGGTCACACTCACACACAGCGTTCATGCGATTCAAAAGTCATGTATTGCCTGCAATAAATCGCATTTTATGCACGGGAAACATACAATTATGATGTGGAAATGAACTTCCTTGAAAATAGGGCAAAAGTGCCACCATCTTGCTACTCTCTCTATTTGATTTTGCACAAAATCGCGGCTATTTGTGATTTCGCCTGCGCAAGAATTCGTCAAGTTCAGCGCATAAACTTAGTAGGTGTCGCTTGCTTTTCACGCTTTTCAGCAGGAGTCCGCCTTTCAGAGGAAAATCGCGTAAATAAACAGAAATTGCTATGAACCGCTACGCGGTAAGCTCGCTGGTGGGCCAGGGCTCCTTCGGCTGCGTGTACAAGGCGCAGCGCAAGGAGGACAGCAAGGTGGTGGCCATCAAAGTGATCTCCAAGGTGAGTGGATGCGATGCCCAGATGCCGATGCAACAAGTAATCATTAACCTGTCCGATTGCAGCGCGGACGATCCACGCGGGAGCTGAAGAACCTGCGGCGCGAGTGCGACATCCAGGCCCGCCTGAAGCATCCCCACGTCATCGAGATGATCGAGTCCTTTGAGTCGAAGACGGACCTCTTTGTGGTCACCGAATTCGCGCTGATGGACCTGCACAGGTATCTGTCGTACAATGGCGCCATGGGCGAGGAGCCGGCACGCAGGGTGACCGGGCACCTGGTGTCGGCGCTCTACTACCTGCACTCCAACCGCATCCTGCACCGCGACCTCAAGCCGCAGAACGTCCTGCTGGACAAGAACATGCACGCCAAGCTCTGCGACTTCGGGCTGGCGCGCAACATGACCATGGGCACCCACGTGCTCACCTCCATCAAGGGCACGCCGCTGTACATGGCCCCGGAGCTGCTGGCGGAGCAGCCGTACGACCATCAGGCGGATATGTGGTCGCTGGGCTGCATCGCCTACGAGAGCATGGCCGGGCAGCCGCCGTTCTGCGCCAGCTCCATCCTGCACCTGGTCAAGATGATCAAGCACGAGGACGTCAAGTGGCCGAGCACGCTGACCAGCGAGTGCCGCTCCTTCCTGCAGGGCCTGCTGGAGAAGGACCCCGGCATGCGCATCTCGTGGACGCAGCTGCTGTGCCACCCGTTCGTCGAGGGCCGCATCTTCATCGCCGAGCAGCAGGCGGAGGCGGCCAAGGAGTCGCCCTTCACCAATCCGGAGGCCCCTTTGGCCAAGCCTTCGTCGAATCAGGACGCAGGCGATCTGGACGAGGCCCTGGCCGCCCTGAACTTTGGCGAGGCGCCGCCGGAGAACCTGAGTACTTCGCGGGACAGCATCAATGCCATTGCACCCAGCGATGTGGAGCATCTGGAGACGGATGTGGAGGACAATATGCAGCGTGTCATCGTCCCCTTTGCGGATGTCTCGCTGAGGGATCTGTCCGCTGTGCGGGGCATGCCGCCTGTGGTGGTCCACCAGCCGCTGCTCAACTCGCACACCTGCTACGTGAGCGGCAACGCGAACATGATCCTGAATCACATGAACGACAACTTTGACTTTCACGCCTCCCTGCGAGGCTCGGCGGCACAGCCGAAGATCGTTCCGGCTGTGCGTCAGTCGCGCACCAAGGATCTGGAGAAGCGCAAGCTCAGCCAGAACCTGGACAACTTCTCGCTGCGCCTCGGCCACAGCGGCGCTGCCGAGGCTTCCGCTCCAGAAAAACCCGCCGGAGAGAAGCTGATGCAGGAGATGCTGTCACAGGAGAAGAATCAGCAGCCTCAGACTCAACCACAGCCGAAGGCGCAGTCCCATTCCCAGGGAAATGCACTTTCCCAGCAACAGCTGCCCCAGCAGCAGCAGCAACAGCAGCCACTGAAGCATTCGATGCATTCCACCAACGAGGAGAAGCTGAGCAGCGAGTAAGTATCCATTGCAGCAAGAGGAGGCTAACCCTTACTAACCCTTCCTTCCTTTTCCCCTTAAAGCAACACACCGCCCTGCCTGCTGCCGGGCTGGGACAGCTGCGACGAGTCCCAGAGTCCGCCCATCGAGAACGACGAGTGGCTGGCGTTCCTGAACCGCTCCATTCAGGAGCTGCTGGACGGAGAGCTTGACTCGCTCAAGCAGCACAATCTGGTGAGCATCATCGTGGCGCCGCTGCGCAACTCCAAGGCCATTCCCCGGGTGCTCAAGAGCGTGGCGCAGCTGCTGTCGCTGCCCTTCGTGCTCGTGGATCCAGTGCTGCTCGTAGACCTCGAGCTGATCCGCAACGTGTACGTGGACGTCAAGCTGGTGCCCAATCTCATGTACGCCTGCAAGCTGCTGCTGTCGCACAGACAGCTCTCGGACTCTGCCGCCTCCGCCCCGCTGACAGCGGGCTCGCTCAACCGGACGCTGCGCAGCATTCCGGAGCTGACGATCGAGGAGCTGGAGACTGCCTGCAGCCTGTACGAGCTGGTCTGCCACCTGGTGCACCAGCAGCAGCAGTTCCTCAGCCAGTTCTGCGACGCCGTGGCCATCCTCGCGGCGAACGACCTCTTCCTGAACTTCCTCACACACGGTAGGCTGCGGTATGCGGCGATCCTTTAGTGGCAGTCCTAATCCCCCTTCTCTCCTTCTTCCGGCAGACTTCCGGCACTCTGACTCTGACTCGGCATCCGTCCGTCTCGCCGGCTGCATGCTGGCTCTGATGGGCTGTGTGCTGCGCGAACTGCCCGAAAACGCCGAGCTGGTGGAGCGGATTGTCTTCCATCCGCGGCTACACTTTGCCACGCTCCTCCAGAGCCGCCACCACTTGTTGCGCCAGCGCTCCTGCCAGCTGCTGCGGCTGCTGGCCCGCTTTAGCCTGCGCGGCGTGCAGCGCATCTGGAATGTGGAGCTGCGGTTTGCGCTGCAGCAGCTAGCCGACAACCACTCCTATCCGGCCCTGCGCGGAGAGGCGGCCCACACCCTCGACGAGATCAGTCACTTCACCTTTTTCGTTACCTAGCCGGCACTGTCGTTTATTGGCGTCAGGCGTCCCTATCCGAACAGATCCTGAATGTTGCCCTGGAAGTAGTCGAGCAGCTCGTCGATGTAGTTCCCGAAGCGGTCAAAGTTGAGCAGATAGCCGCTCTCGTTGCAGTCCTGTTCGTACATCTCGTTCAGCTTGGACACATCCTTGTCGGAGAGGCCGCGTCGCTGGCCCAGCGAGGCGTACGGATCCTGCGGCGAAGGGAGAAGAATGAATGCAACAAATAAGTACTCGCCAAGGTAATCTCCTTACATACAAATAAGTATTAACCACATGTCCTACGTGAAGTCATTGAGAGTGTTTGAATCTCGTTGCTTCCGCTAAGATAGATAGCTTAATCCGCACACTAATCTAGTCTTTAAGGGCTCCAACTGAACAAGAGAATACTCGGCTTGGCCCAGGATGGATGGCTTTAGCCAACTTGTGTGGTTCTCCCACTCGAATCTGACTATCCTAGGTCGCGTTTGCAGACATATAACTGACACATACTGTTCCTCGCACGAATATAAAGGTAATGACACTGTTGTTGAAAAACACAAGCTCCTGCCCTTAGAATAGCTAGTTATATCGCCATTCGGTATGTACATAGACACTGAAAAACTATTGTTAAACATAATTATTTGACGAACAAGGGGAATATATGTTCTCTTTGTATATATCAATATTATAATGTTACTATATCCTTGTTAAAGTGAGTGTTTTAACGCGAGTCGCCTATAATAGGCCACTTAAACTGTCAAGTATTACAGTGAATTAAATGTTGCAACGACTATGCATCACAGTTAACAATACTTTCATTTCTATGGTTACACACTCACCAGTGGCTCGATGGTGGCCTTTCCGTTCTTGCTGAACGCCCGGGAGCTGTAGTGCATGACGCTCTGGTAGTCGTACTCCACCCCAAAGTTGGTGATATGCGTCCGCGCGTACTTGTTGAAGTTGTGCGCGTGGCCGTCGAGGATGTTCTCCCAGTTGATCTTCACGTACTCGTCGCGCTCCGTGGCGCTCTGCTGGTGGTAGAAGCCCAGCGCGTGCAGCAGCTCGTGCACCACCACGCCATGGGTGACGCACTTGGGCGTGTTCAGGTTGAGCACCTGGCCGCCCTGCCGCCGGCCGACGCTGGACCAGCAGCCCGAGTAGTTGCCCTTGATCAGCAGCCAGTGCTTGTCGCCCTGCTCGTATGGCCGGAAGCGAATGCAGGTGCGGTCGTGGTACTCCTTGAAGGCCTTCAGTATCACCATGGTCTGGTTGGTGGCTGCGGGCAGGAAGTGGCTTAGGAGACAGTGTAATATATGTATGTATAGCCGATGTACTCACTAAAGTCCTGCGGATCAATGTAGAAGGGCACGGCTGCCTCTGGCCAGGTGAGCCGCTCGTTGAGCAGCCCGTTCCTCAGCAGCTCGCGGTGCAGCATGATGTCGCCCTCGAAGAGGCCGCAGTGCTCCCAAATATTCGTCTCGCTGTCCTCTGTCCAGAAGTTAAACGCGGGACCTGCAACGGGCAAGGGGATTACCATTTGTCCTTTGGCGGCACCTCCCGGTCGCACCTACTGTTCTGCCTGCGCAGCATCTGCATGTTGGCGCCCCATCTGGGACTGGGCGGCACCCGAAGCGATGTCTGTTTTCCTCTAACTCTAGCTTTTGGAGTTTCCGGTTCCGTTACCGTTTCCGTTTTGGTGCCCGTTCCCGTTCCCAGAGTGGCACCCATGGCCAAGGCCACCATCAGAGCCAGGGACAGGCTGGGAACGATGAGCGCGCTCCTCAGCATTGTTGGGGTAAAAGAAACGCCGGCTGAGTCGCGTCGCCGCTTTTATATGGCCCTGCGTACGGGCGGGGCAATGCCAGTTCCCATTACCATTCCCATTCCCATTCCAATTGAAAGTACGAGTGAGTACTGAGTGCTGAGCGATCGGAGTGAGCACGACGCCCACGCCGACGGATTTATGCATAACATAACGGATTTATTGGCTCTCTCTTTCGGCGGGCATTCGAATTATTCCCCCGCCATGGCTCCACGGCTTTTACGGCCTTTGATTTTAAATTTAACTGGGATACTGGGTTATCAGTGGCAACGGTGTGCGCATATGAAAATAGAACAGTCACCCGGCCGACCACTGGGCAGTCAGTCTCCTTCGTCCACGTGACCACGTGGGTCACGTCCACACACACAGAATGAGGGTTGAGCCCCCTAAGAGGTCCAATTCGGAAATAAATCCAAATTATTGGGTGAAATTTGTATTTAATATTTTCAACACTATCTATTTCATGTTGATCTTTAAGATCATCGTTGTTTCTCCGCCTTTATTGTCACTGTCACATTACAAAATCGAAATTGAACATTGTTTTCGCATATGTACATATAGAGGAACTGAACTTAGTTAGTGGTGACTGATTGTAAAACAAATTCCAAAATGAGTGACGACTTTTTAAGGAAACCATTCTCACTAGCGCCAGCCCCAGCTCCAGCCCCAGCCGATGCGGGAACAACAAACTATACTCCGGCTACGAGCACATTTAGTAGCGCCGCGGTGTCACCGTACCT